>WAAG01048286.1:0-16974 GCA_013390105.1 Tichodroma muraria | reverse complement strand
GAACTTACAGGAAGTGACTTTAGAGATTCAAGATGTGGGAAGATTTCTATCTAGCAAGTAATCATCCATCACCTTCTGCTGTTCTGCTGGAAGTGACATTTTCTGTATGAGATGGGAAATTAATGTCTTCATCATTTTGATATTGAACATTTTCAGGAACTTTCACGAAATTAACAATGTTAGTGCCTAGTTACTAGTGAGATTTGGGGTAGTTAATTATGCCTTTCTAACATAAAATTAATTCTTCAGTTTCATCTGTATACTTTTACTTGCTGGTCTGCATAGGGCTCTTGTAGTTGGCTGGGTGGTTGCTGTGTTCCGTGCAAAAATGACCACCTGACAGCAACTACAAATTTATACTTATGTAATTCCATGAAGGTTTTACTTTAATTCTTTCTACTTCTGAGGCTTGGATAAGATTATCTCAAACACAGAGTTCAGCCTAAAGACCATTTTAAAGCCGAGAATATTTTGCTTCAAACACTTTTGGCTTATATTTCTACAGTACAGCTGCAATACATTTCCCTGTTTATCTAATAGAACATTAAAACCAATCAAAAACATCCCTTAGAAAAAATGTAAATAATTGACACAAGTAATAGTAACATTTACCAGGCACTAAGTTCTTCGGGAACGTCTATAAAAAATTGTCTGACAAACATATTATTGTATAAATCTGTACTTATTTCTGAAATATGACTTCTGCTGTTTGAGCAAAAGGATAAGGAAGAAGCAGGGGGTTTATACTCTTAGTATCTCCTGCCTCATATGCTGTCACATATTTCACTGCTTGAGTTAGTGGTACACACATCAGTGGGGATCCCAACCCAGAGTCATGGATTCATTTGATCTCTCTGCAATTCTTGCTGCTCACACAGTATGCAGTGACTAGAATAAAGCCTCACACAAAACATTGTGCTGTGGATGAGCTATAAATATGGTGCTGTTGTTACTTGTATATAACTTTCTTCATAACAAAACTGAGCAGACAGCTTGGCAGTCTAGCAACTGTGCATTAGGTTTTTATACAAAAATCCATGTGTCATGTGTTCCTTACTAAAACAAAGCTTTTCATTCCTTCTATAGCCAAACAAGGAATTTATTAGTGGAAAATAATTACTTTAAAACTTCTCTCTCTGTGGACAATCTGTCTCTCACACATTCACTCTTTCTGAAGCTTTTCTCCAGAGCATTCAATACCTTGGTGTGCTTTCCCACTGTAAAATAGCACATATATCTTCATACTTCGAAACTGAGTGTAACAGTAAGTTTCTGTGTGCACAGTCTGTAGATGTTCCATCTACAACAAGAAGGCAAGCAAGAAAATCATGGCAGTTACATCCAACCACAAATCTTTCAGATAGATGAGGTTTGTGCAAAAAGAATGGTCTAAACAAAAATCCAAAACACAAACAAACAAACCAAAAATAATAAAAAAAAGTGAGATGTCTTGCACTATATAGGAAAAACTCTTCAAGATTTCAGTCTTTACCAACTTTGCCCCCAAAAACATACCCCAGCCAACCAAACCAATCAACCCCCAACAACCAAACACGCAAGATTATATAACAGAAAGGAAAGATGTCAGGGTCAGAGTAAACTTAAATATTGTCACTTTTTTGCAAAATAGGAAAGGAGTGAGGGGAGGGATATTCTGCATCCAGATGCTTCTGAATTCTCCACAGATTCTATTTTTAAGGAAGAGTCCTTGCTATATACCACACCATTTTCCACAGTAGGGGAAAAACACTGATCATTTGCTGCTTCCCTAATCCAACAGGCAGAAATAAGGAGTTGCAATAACTGAATGAACTGAAAAAGCACACCATAAGAAAACCAAGGAATACTGATTTAGTTCTGTAAAAAAATGAAACTTCCTTCCATTTTGAACTTAAAGATAGTTATTTTACTCTTCAGCTATTTTTTCCATGTGTGGATATGATTCAAACTTTTAAGTCTTGGTGAAAAAAGCAGTATTTTTAAATTGCCAGTGGATGTGACCCTCCTTTTTTTTCTGAAGCTGGATTTCTGAAGCAGGAATCTACAAGAAGCATGTTATTCAAAGCAATATTCTACCATTATAAAAGAGCCAAACCTAAACGCTTTCTCCAAGAAAACAAACAAAATTATGTCCACAACAAACAGACATCTAAAATGTTTGATTATATGTAAAGATCTTCTTGCCAAGTTTAGTTCCTCCAGAAGACAACAAAATAATTGCTGCACATCAGCTTTCTAGTGCTGCTCAAATACAAATATTCCTGCAGCATGCTTCTGCACAAATGATTTTGCAAATATTTGATGTATTTCTAACCATTAAAAAAATACTAATTAATCAAGGAGAATTTTTGGATCAAAATGAGTGTAATTTAGAAAAGTTATTTTTTGACATAAAAAATAACTTTTTAATGTCAAAAAATAACTTTTCTAAATTAAGTCCTGTTACATATAAGTCCTGTTCCAGTTCTTTAAAAATACTTATTTCATTATATTCAAATCAGTATATGCAAATGTTTATTACAATTAAAATAGCATTATATCTATTTTCTGAAATTTTTGCAATGGTTGCTACTTTAAATCTGTCCTTCCATACAGAGCACCAAGGGCGTTTCAAGTTTATTGCGTGAACAGACATAGCAGGCTGATTTCAATACATCGTTTTTACCCTCGTGAGGGAAGACGTTATTTAAATTAAATGATGCTGACTGACAATACCATGCCACAGATCTTACATTTGTGTCAATGAATAATAATGTTTGGTGCAGAGTGGATAATCTTCAGCGTTGTTTCTAGTTACTGCAATTATTACCTAAAAAAAAGTAACGATCAAGTTCTGCTCAATCAAATTTTATGGCTTTCCTCCCTTGCCCTGCCGCTGCTACTCTGCTTCTAAAGGTGTCGGGGTACTCCAGGCAGACCTACCTAAAGTTTGGTGTGCAGGGACATCTAGCGGCACAAGGATTACAGACCTGACAACAGGCTGATTATTCCAGTGCCTGTGACTTCTTCCGGAGACCCAGAGAGGGGCGACCAAGCAAAGGAGTGTGAATCCTTCCCGCTTCCAGCGACTGTAAGGGAGAACAGGAGCCACTTGTACTGGTAACTTCAGATCCCCTTTAACCAAACGACATTTGCTAAGAAGGTAACAGGGCAGAACCTTGCTAGCATTTAAACCTGTCATGTAGCTCTAGTTTCTTCTATCAGTGAGCAAGACAACACACGGCACTGCTGAGACTGCAATCCAGGAGTGGTGCTACTTATTCTAGTGACAAGAGTCTGCTTTTCATTATTTTATGTCTTTCCCTACACAGGTTCATATCAACAAAAATAACTGAACAACTTCCCTGAATTAATTTTAAAATACGGCTAACATTTGTAATGCTTTGTTTTTTCTTTCATTCTTTTGGAGAGAAACATTGACTGTGAAATGACTTCTAAACAGGCAAAGTTTGTTTATGACTCTCTGTCTGAATTCATATGTTACTAAACAATTGCACTACACGAAGCATAATGGGGTGATTCATTTATCCTTAGTTTGTCAAGGTAGAAACAGGTGAGAATTTGCTCCTTTGAACTAGACTTTTAAGACAGTTCTGACTTCTCAAAGGCAGTACTTGGTTTTATTGTAGATAGTTCTGTTATGCTGAAAGAACAGAACTGTCATTTGTGGACATCAGTGGTTGCACATTTTCTACATCAGATTGCAGCTTACTGCCAACAAACCTCACTGACATAAGGTGTCGTTCTGACTTTAATGATAATCTGGTTTTAAATGAATATAGAATATACCCTGGGGCATCAAATTATTCTAAGCCTTTTCACTGTAGGAAACAGTAGGAATAAAAAAAGAAAAAATAGACATAATATATATTCATGTGAGCATATCAAATATTTGGACTGATTTGAAAAAAAAAAGATCAGCAATGAAATATTTATTATAAGCACACAGAGAGAGTGAGTAAGAGGGCAAACACATAGTTGTGTTACGACCAGCTCCTTTATGTGTACCAAATAATTTAGGCTACATCAAAAGATACTATTAAAGATATGATTTTGAAAGTCTATTTATATTATTAACACACTTTCCTTCTGCCATGTAAAATTATCTGTAATCACAAAAGTTTTGGAATGTTATAATGTAAAATTATAGGAAACAAAAGGAATAAAAATGGAGATAAGAGCCTGCACAACCTGTACTGATTTCTTATAAATTTATTGAGATTATTCTACTGAGTTAGGAAAATCAGGAAAAGAAAATAGGTTGTGGTTTTGTGTTTTGTTTTTTTTCCAATTGCAAAAAATATAATCACCATTGCTCTGTCAAGGTTAATTCTCATATTACATAGTAAAAGACTTCCAATCAAATTATTTTCATCACCTCTGATTGTCACATTTTCAAAATGCTGATATTATTTGGGAAGATACATCAGAAATCATCTTCAAAATGTGAATCATGAAAACCATGAAATCTACAATTCATTAAAATCCATAACATCTTCAACTTCCAATATTTCACTTTTTCTGTAACATTCCAGTGTTGGTTTTCCACAGCCTGATTTTTGGTAGTGGAGGGGCCACAGAGGTGGCTTCTGTGAGAAGATGCTATAAGCTTCTACCAGGTCTGGCAGAGCAAATCCCTGATGGTTCTGAAGATGGACATGATGCTGGCCAAGGCTGGGCCAATTAGAGATGATGGTTTTAAGAAGATTTAAGAAGATTTAAAAAGTAAGAAGGTTTAAGAAGAAAGCAAAACAGAAGTAGTGGTGCAGTTTTAATTCTAGCCAGAGAAGGGGAGGAGGTGAGAACATGTGAGGGAAACAAAATGGAGACACCAAGGTCAGTGGAGAAGGAGGGGCAGGAGGTGCTCCAGGCACTGGAGCTGAGATTCCTCTGCAGGCCATGGTGAGACCATGGTGAAGCAGCTGAGCCCCTGCAGCCCATAGGGATCCATGGGGGATGCACAGATCCACCTGCAACCTGTGGGGATTCACGGGGGATGCAGGGATCCACCCTCAGCCCGTGGGGGGTGCCCATGCTGGAGCAAGTGGATGCCTGGAGGAGGTTGTGATCCAGTGGGAAACCCATGGAGAGAGGGGGCCCTGGTCCCAGGCTGGAGCAGCGTGTCCTTGGAAGACTGCATGCGTGGAAGGGTGACCCACGTCACGGCAGTTTTGGGAGGACTGTGTGCCCGTGGGGGAATTCACGTTACAGCAGGTGCAGTTTGGTTGCTGCTCCTGAGAGTGGACCCATGCCGGGGAAGTTCATGGAGAACTGTCTCCCGTGGAAGGGACCCCATGGCCTCACAGGGGAAGGACTCCTCTCCCAGAGCAGCAGAAGGAAATCTCTGTGATGAACCGACTAAACCCCCATGCCCTCTCTCCCTGCGCTATGGGTAGGAAGGAGGGAGGGGTAGGGGAAAAACGGTGTTCTTAAGTTCTTATTTTTACTTCTCATTATCCTTCTCCGATTTTGTTACTAATAAACTCACTTTATGTCCCTAAGATGAACCTGTTTTGCCCTTGGAGTATTTTCTCCTGGTCCTTATCTCAAGAACCCTTTTTCCTCCTCTCCCCAGGTGTGGCAGGGGATGGTGATTAAGGGGCTTTCATGGGTGCCTGGAATTTGGTCAGTGTCAAACCATGATAATTCCTAATATTTATTTGTTGGCGCTGGCTATGAAAAAAATTCATCCTCTAATTTTAATACAATAATGAATATTCCAGAATTCCATCTTTCATATTAAACATCCATCTTTCTCTTTGATAATTCATGATATACATGACATCAGCAGGCAAATGTTTTATTCACATGCAGAAAATATCTCTGACAGCTGATTATGCTGTCATATTTTCCCCTGTAACTCAATTTATCAAAACATTAGCCAGCATTCTTGTGAATCACCAAGACAATATTCACCAGATGTAGTATCTGCAATGAACTAATTTTGGATAATAAACTAGAAAATACTTCAGGGGAATTAGGATTGTGCCTGCTGTTTCACTCATATGAGTGATATTCGTATCACTCATATGAATAGTCTATATATCCAAATCTAGTTTTTAGAAATATAGGAAAAAAGTAGATAATGGCCAAGAAATACAAATTAATATGATATGAATATGAATGGTATGATATATGAATATTAGGTTCAAATGAATATGATCAAGAACTGTACCTCATGTAGTTTTGCAAATTATTTAACTACATTCAGTAAGTCTTCTACACATTTGCTATTGATCAGAGCACACCAATCAGTAATGTATAAAACAGATTCTCTTCTGATTCTTGGAGCTGAGAATCACCACTGTTGTCCACATTACTTGGAAGAGAGACTAATACAAAACACTGAAAATTTGATTTTTGCTTAAGTAACATTTTAATTTGTACAACGATGCAAAGATTTAATAGTCATTTGCACTGCTATGCAATTGAGTAACTGAGATCATATACAATATTCAGATAATGGACAGATGTTGAGCGAAACTCAGCTCTGTTGCAGGAAAACAAACAGGTTGTAACCAAGAGTTCTTCCTCCATATTTGAGAGAGGAAAAGCAGTGATTTACTCTGGCTATCATGTACAAATATTTATAAGATCATTAGGGCCCTGAGTGCAACAAGTACTGCAGTGTCCATTCTCTCCCACTCCTCTTCTTTCCCCTTCTGGGCGCAGGGAAGGTCAGGGCCACTTCTGCTGCCCCATGGCAGTGACTTCAGTAAGGTCTGGCATCACCTTCCATGGGTCTCCTCCTCCCACGAGGTATGTTCTGGAGCTCAGCCTCTTAGTCCTGGCCCTTGTCTGGGCGGTGCTGTAGGGGTAAAAATGTGACACAACCAACCCTTTGTCGTCCTTGCCTTCCTGACTCGCCCTCAGATGTTCCTTGGATAGTCATCCTGGGGCAGCTCTGTTTGGACCTGCTGTGCTATCCCTGATAAGGGCTGCAGGACTATATTCCATGTCATGACTCTGCATCACCCCAGGCAAGGTACGTAAATATGTATGTGCCTGTGAGAGAGTGCAAGAAGGTGACACAGAAATACTGCACTACTCTTTACTCATACTGAAAAAATACAAGCCACTGGGAGGAACTGTGGTAATTTCTGTCAGCAGCTGCTGGAGAAAGTGGAAAAATTCCTTGTTTCTCCTGTCTCTGCAGAAGCCCATGGGCAAATGTCTAAAGATTCATAAATGTAGAAACTAGGAATGGAAATTTTAAAAACTTCCAAAATTCGTGTTTTGAACATTTTTACAAGCTTTTTTTCTCTATTAAGGAACAGTAATTTAAAATTATTTCCTTCCCATGGAGCAAATTTCTGCACAGCTTTACTCCTTACCTAATCTCTATTAAAAAAAAAAAACAACCTTCATATTCTGAGATTCAAGCCCAGATCTCTGAATACAGTCGCCATAGCTCTTTGCTTTTCATTGATTAAATGAATCATGGCTCTTGCTTCAGCATGAAGTATGAATAATGAGTATTTATTTCCTAATATCATCAGTTATGTAAAATAACTTAAGGGTGTGGATGGTGTGGGAGAAGGGTATACCAAGACATTCAGCACTGCCTTGGTTTTACTCTGATTGAAGTTAGTGAGAATTTTCCTGAGTTTACCAAGAGCTTCAGTAAGCTAATATAACGTCCTTTTAAAAATATTGTCCCTAGTACTTCTAAGCTGCTTTGAAAGCCTGAAATGAGAAAGCCCTTTAGAAGTACAAAATCACTGTGTTATCATTATATTGAGACTAGTTTACTTTTTTAAAGAATTGTTTAAAGTAAAACATTGTTTTCAATGCATTGGAAGAGTTAAGGCTTCCTGAGAAGAATGGTATAAATAAAGTTTAATTTGAAAGTCACAGGTTAATATTTCTGGATTTAGAGAAAATGGGGTTATACACATTATTCTTCATTTTACATACAGACAAAAACTTGCAATCTGATATAAACTTCTGAACATAAATACTGCTCTTTTTTTCTAAACCAAGTATTCCATTCACCTCAGCAATAACAATATTTTTTTTTCTCATGAGAATTAGAATAAATGTCATGCTGTAATTTCAGAGATGAGCAAAAAGTTAATATTAATACAAAATGTTGAAAGCACCAATTGGATTTCTGAATAACGTCTGAAGAAAGCACAAGGAAATATTTCTTTCATCTGTAATGAGCCTTAGAGAAAGTATTTTAAAAATCTAGGAAGATGGTTGAAGTTCAAAAGAAATTAAAGCCTGAGCTTTGAGATATTGCACATTAATATGATTGGATAATAAAACTCTCTTAAATATAAGAAAAATATTAATCTGAGGTGCACTTCCTTGGGCTTTTTCTCAAGTTATAGCTATTGTCCATAACACTATTTCCATGCTAAATTAAAATCTGCTGTTAAATTCGTGTTTGCTAATATGATAGTAGCCTTATGGCTGGACAGGAAAGTGAAAATTGCATAATTCCAGGGCTGCACCCTTTTATGTGAAAGGGAACTATTTTAGAGGGCTGCTGGGTGCAATCTTCTCTTAAAAATCTTCCATTTGGGCATCTTTAATTGCACTCAAATGTCATAAGCAGTATTTATACTCAATTTTTGTGAACATATAGTTAAATCATGAGCTAACAGCCATAACAGATAGCTTAGACTAGCATGCCACAAAGTTAAACATGAGTATGCTCACTGCTTTCAGTGTAGGCACCTAATGATAATCACTGCAGGCCAAAGAGGCCATGAAGATGTAGGTGTCTGTAGTTCCGCAGTCAAGACAGATCATCAGTATTGCTGAGTTGCTGTCTTCCAACTCTGACTTTTACTCAGGATTGAGTAATAAGATAGATATATCAAAAATGGCATTTTTCTTTTTCTGAAATCTGGTGTTTCTAATACCAGCTTAGCAGTTTCACCTGTGTCACTAGGTTGGTTTTCTTTGGTTTTTTTCTCTTATCTTGAATGTCTTTAATTTACGAACAGTCAATATCATTCTTTATTCTAGAATTCAGGCCATTCACAATTAAGGTGTCTACATCTTTACAGATTCCCATTAAGTGGGGAGAGTGTCAGAAGAGGGACACAAGTTTTGAAAACCAAAGTCACTTACTTAGTAGCATAACTTTAATGAGAATCCCAAGAAAACTGTACAAAAGAGATGGAATAAGCACTTGCCATACTTCCTCAGGAAATCTGAGTTCCTTCTCAAGCTTGAATGACCATCACTCTCTGCAGACCATGGGAAGATGCAAAAGCAGATAATGAGAGAGGATTACATCTTTGTTAATATAGTCCTTATGTTCTTCATCGTCCTCCAACTTTAGAGAAGAAGCCTCTCTAAAGTTAACTGTCATCTCCTACCCCTCCTTTTCTTCCTTAGTAGCAGGAATGAGATGTCCTTTTGCCTCCACAGAAATTTTAGAAAACACTAAAGGTTATTTAAAATATGCCTGTCTCCTCACAGCCCTCTTCTGTCACCCACAGCTATTCCAACTTGTATCCTTTATTTTCCATTTTTGCCTACTAATTACTCTTACCACACTGGAAATCAACTGATCTTCCTCCTATCCATAGACATTTCTTGTGAATTGCATTTTCCCTCTGTAACTGATCAACTGCTGTAAGGACAAAACACAGACCATAAAGAAGGAGCAATAAGGACTTGTGAATATATTTGCATGTTACAATAACTGATCAGAAGTAAGTAAATAAGATGTCATTGTGCTGCCAGGACTTTGTAATCAATCAGAGACAAAGTTAAGTATGATGGAACCCAGTAACATAAAATCTAAGATTTATTTACTAAGTAGGATGAGTACAAGGGTTAGATAACAGTTTCGATTCTATCTCATGTGCACACACATAAGTCTGCATAGGCTGCCCACATAAGGCAAGGTATCCAATCCAGCTGTGATCAACACCATGGTCTCAAGGGCACAGGATGTATGTTCCACTTGCCTGAGATGTCCAAGCCCTGGATGGCAAAGTGAGTTCAGCCTTTGGCAGTGATGAACACATTCATGAGTGTGCTTTCCCTCAAGAGTAGCTCTACTCTTTTCACTATTTATTGCTTTCTATCCTAAAAATCCTATGTAAGCCACCAGAGGCATAACCCAAGGCCAATCTCATGACTTTCTCATGTCATAAGTGTCACAACCCATTGGTAGGGAATGTGATGTTTGTTATGAATTCTCATCAGGCTGAACAAAGACACCAGATGTATGTTGAGGAGCTCTTATATTTTACTGTACTGTCACCTTAATTCTGGCAACCAGTCCACTTTTTATACTCAAGAGGTATTAGCTAACAATCCCTCAAATTCTTACAATACACTTTAACAAGAATGGTGGCTGAAAAGTCCTTAATTTTTTATAGTACACTTCTATAAGTTCTTAACTCCAAAAACAAACACCCCAAAGGTGCTGGCTAAAAAGTCACAACACACTTCTGCGTTTCCACCATTCCCACAGCAGGCTTCAGTACAGAACAGGGGGGTAGAATATGATATGGTTGTGCTTTGCCCAGGCAAAGGAAGGGGGGAGAGAAATACAGACAAAAGAGAGAGAGAGAGAACAAAAATTATCATCAGTCCTTAAGGTGCCATATTGGTCCTGCCACATGGATGGTCTGGAGCTGGGGCATAGAGACAAAGGAAGTGAAAAAGGAAAAAAAGAGTCGGGAGTCCCAATCCACTTCCCTTTGTAGTTAACCTGGTGCGTGCTTCTGAAGTAAACTAGATTTTTTGTGCTGTTTTATTCATGCATACATAGCCAGCTCTTTGTGCCCTCCTCCAGGGAGTGAGTCCAGGCAGAGGACTGAGTTTCAAGATGGAGCAGGAAGTTGACTCAGAATAGTGTTGCCCCAGTTTAACAGGACCCTCTTTTCCAATCCCATCTGTCCAGTTATAACAGTGAGAATGTATGACAGAAAACAGAAAGTTTTCTACACTAAGTCAATGGCCTGTTGACAACTAAATCACTGCCATCTTCTGGGGCCCTACCCTAGATGTATTACACGGATAAAAAGCTGTTACCACTTTATCTGTGCATCTTTCTTTCCTAAATTATTAGAGAAATGTGGATTTAGTCCACCTCTTTAGGGTAAGCCTTCTCCATAATAATCATCTGTGCTTTATTAGTGATCCCAGCCCAATAATTGAAAGTGATAGAGCTGGGCATATATAGCCAAGGTCTTATTTAAAGGATGCTTTTTTGTAGGCTTCACCCTATGATATTCCCTGTCTAATTAATGTCATCTCCATTTAACATATCTGTTATTTACCTTCTTCCTCTTCACACAATGAACTACATCTGGAAGCATAAGTGTCATAGGTGGTAGTTTTTATTTCTTGTTTTTAAGAATAAATTCAAACAATATAGAGAGAGCCTTAACTTTTGTTCATATTTTAGAGTGTAATGGATAAACATGACTGAGAATAGATGTCAGTTCTTAAACAAGTAGTAGCACTGAAAACTATCCCAGGGTGAAGGCTGCCATCTGCAAAAAGAGGAGTTAAGATATTTGTCCTCGGTTTTTCATAGAAGGTGGAATTATTTGTCATCCTTTGAGTTCAGGGGCATGAGGAAAGTGTCAGAAAATTATGAATGTCCAGTTATCCCAGTCTATTTAATATATAAAATGGCAAACTTCATCAAATACAGAAAAACAAGTGATTGAAATATCAACACTACTAAAGAAGATGAAAAGCCATATCCTTGTAACTAATGTCTTGGTGCAGTCATACCCCCTGCAAAGATGAAGGAAAGGGTTAGGCTTCTTTAGTCTAGTGGGTAGGAGAATGTTAAAAGGATAGAATAGGAAACAGTCAATCTTTATGTCTATGAGTTTAGAAATATTTATTTCTGTGAGTAGCAGTCTTCTTACCATTTTTACCATCATGTCTTCTTAGTCCTTGCCCCTATTCACTCACTCAGAATTAGCTGCTTCATCTTTAATGCTTCTCTTCTATCTTGCGTTCATGTTTTTCAACTCATTTTTGGTTTTCTTCTTTTTCCTTATTCTTCGTCTTTAATCAGTAGATGAGCATAAAGACCAGAAGGTAGAAAAAAATGATTCTGTTGAACTTAAGAAAGAGCACACAAAATCAAGGTGAAGTTCAGTGTTCTGTTCCTGGAACTGTATACAAACAGATGTTAATAAAAGGATATGAACAGGGTAATAACATTACATCCCAGCATCCTGTCATAACTCAAAGACTTCCAGTTCAAGAGATTACATTATCTCAATGTTTTTTTTTTTAGAATTGTAGAAGTACCATGAATTCCTTAAGCAGTGTTAATTTTTTGCTATCTGCAGGATGTTCTTAGGCTGTGTGAACAAATATTCCAATTCTTTGTTTTGTTTTGTTTTGTTTTGGGTTTGGTTGTTTTTGTTTGATTTTATTTAAGCCTGGCATTGTATATTATTGATGTACAAGAAGAAGAATTCACATGCTACATGGAAGCAAGGAAAAAAAAAAAAAAAGAGGAGACAGAGATTCAGCTGTGTTGTGGTTTGACCCTGATTGGCCAATGTGTAATATTGACACTTGATGAAACCAATGAAAGCATGGATGCGCCTTTGTGAATACACATTTTAAGTGCGAATCCGGTAAAGTTCCTTCTTCTGGTTCCCGGTTGGAGCAGAGGTATCAGGCGCTGCCCGGCCGCTCCGCCGCGGCCCTCGGGGCCTGGCTGGGCCGGGCCAGGCCTGGCGCGGCCGGCAGGGGAGGGGAGGCCGCAGGGCCGAGCCACGGCTGGGCCGAGCCACGGCTCTGAAATCTGGCTGAGGGAATCCGAGCTGCCCTCCCCACGGGCGCGGCCGCTGGGAGAGCTTCCCAGAGCTGTCCCAGAGCCACGAGACATCATGGCACTGAGACCGGGCGGGGGGTGGCCCTAACAAAATCAAGCCACCCGAGTGGGGTTTGCTCTGGGGCTGGTTTCACCCTGATGAGACCAAGGGGTGGAGGGAGGAGGCCATCCAACTCCTCTCTTCAGCCGCAAGAGTCCAGCCAGCAGCTGAAGCCAGAAACAGCCCTGCAGCTCTGCAACCTCAAGAGAAGGAGAAACCTGCAGCCCCAGCATGGCCTGGAATGTATCACCTGACTTTTGGCATGGCAGCTGCCTTTGTGAACTCTTTAAATGTTCAGATAAAACCAGAAAACTTCTGTCTTCTCTTGAGCGAGAGAAAAGCCAAAGTGAGAACACATGAAGAGACCACATAAAGATAATTAAAGTCAGAAAAGAAAGTGATGTCCTAGATGGAAGGAAGATAAAGAGTTGTTCTATTTTCTACATTAAAATCTCTTGTAAGCTATGGTGATGGACTATAACATAATGAGACATTTTCCTTTAAACCAGAGAGAAGTATGGGGAGATGAAAAAGTTCAAATTGTAAACCTGAGCAAAGGAATACGGTGTTCAATAGCCAATGTTGAAGTAGCTGTGATTGCTGAGAAGTTTGAACAGAGAAATGAAAATTCTGCCCCCCAAGAAGATGAAGAAGAGAAACTCTGTTCCTTGCAATGAAGATAATCTTAAAGATAGATAAAGAGGACCTTTGTTTTTGAAAAGTTTGTCTTTAAAATATAAACCACATACATCGATTATGGCCCAGAGGCACAGCTATGAAAGGGCTGTGAACATGGGAGGAATTTCATGATACAGATATTCTGGATGGCTGTTATCATGAAATGGTTGTTTTGTTTTGTTAGTTTTTTTTCCATAGCAATAAGAGATGCTCCAATCTCTAAAATAATTGAAGAAAAACTATTCTAGAACTGAGAAAACTGACTGAAAATTCTAGATGTGATTTCTGCATGTTGTCAGTGAGAATGAAAAAAATTTTGGTGATAGAGGAAGAATGTTTTGAAGGTTTCATTCTAATTCTTGGGTTGTTGGTTTTTTTTTCCTTTCTTTTTGTGTTAGCTAATAAAGTCTGTTCTTTCCAAGTTTAAGTCTGCTTTGCTCTTGATTACAGAATTTTAAATTGGCAACCCAAATTAATATTTCTGTCTGGTTTCAGATTGAAACCATGACAAGCTGCTAAGATTTAGGAATTAGGAAATAATTTAGGAAAAAACATGTGACTAACCTCTAGTCTGCTGATAGTTTCTTTGTTGGTGGTGATGTTTTTTTTCCTCATTCCTACGACTTCTCTTACATTTAATACATGTCTGTGAAAGCAATCTGGGGTTCAACTGGCAAAACAGTTGAAGAAATTTGTTCTTCCTATTTATATGCATACAAATTCTATTTTGCATCAGTCTAAACATTCCTTCTCATTTCAGAAGGCAGTAACAGTTAATAGGCATGACACATAGGTAATCTCTTCTGAAATTAACTCTTTAAATTGAGTACAACATGAAATTACCATTTATAACAGTTAACTCACCGTTACAATTTCATAAACTTCTGTTTTAATGAATTTCTTAATAAAATTTTCATAAACTTCAGAAATTTTAATCTAACATGTTGCTGTTTTTTTTCATGGCAATAGGAGGTTTGTTTTACTTCATCAACAGTACAACTTCTGTAGTCTGTACATGCAGGAGAAAAGAAAAAAGAAATTTTCTATTTCAGCACTCATAGCAGTTGAAATGTTCCAAATTTGCAAGTATATCTATTTAAGTGGAAATGAGTCCAAGTTATTCTGTGACTCCTGCCACTGATATCTTGAAATTCAACTAGTGTTTCTCTGACTAACTTGTAATGTTAAGATAAACAGTTTCCTCTTTTTTATTTGTTTGTTTTCAGAACATTACATCAAAAAAAGAAAAATAGGAAAAACACAAGAAAGAGGTGTCAGACACCAACAGTGATGAAACAAAACAGGTTAATATATTTTTTTCTTTTCAGTATAATTTAACTTCTTTTATGTAGAAATTTTTTCTTCTCTTTTAAGCATCAGACATCTTCACATGTATTCTTAATTTTGAAATCTCTACTAGCAGAGGCATCCCACAACCCAAAGGGAGGCTGCCACATTAATTTTTCAACTTTGAGATTTAAAAAACCTAAATACTTTATTGAACCCAACTGTTTATTTCAGGGAGCTCGTAGTGACAAATGGAAAACAGTACTTCAATTAGGACATTCCAGAGAAAGCAAGCTGAATTTCAAGGTTATGACTGCAGTTTTGTTGCAATCCAAATGAATCTCATAGAAACTCTTAAGTACTACTTTCCAATAGGTATAAAAACATATAATTCACTGACATTTAATATTTTTTTAAGTTCATAAGTTTGCAAGTGTCAAAATTTATTTGACATATGCTTCATTCATACTCCCACAGAGACTTGACTGCATTTATTTAATTCTTCCACTTAAGTTCACCTGAGAACTCTCACTTTATATGCTTTGCAGAGGATATAGTGATAATATATTTTAAAATCTCAGTAGTGACTACAAACAGTTTATAGGACTTTGAAATTAATGATCTGAAGCTGAATTTCTTAGATCCAACCATGTTAATATTTATTCATACCTTTCATGCCATCATTAATGCAATGGAGCAAAGTCAAACAGATACCAAGCTTCTAAGATTCAACTCATGAAGAACTAACAAGAAAGTCAGACTTATTCTCATTGGAAATGAAGAAACCTTGTGATGTCCTAATTAAAGTGCTGCTATTTCAAAGATGGTAAATAACACTGATCCAAATAAGGATAAACCGTTGTAAAAAAATATCATGGTCTCAAAAAGTAGTAAAAATCCATAAATAATTTCTAGTAAAACATTTTTTTTTCCTTCATATGACAATGTTCTACTTAGGAAACAAATGAAAGATGTATTTTTACGTCTATATTCATAAAATGTTCAAGAATTGAAATGATAAAAGATGTAGGTAGGGTTTAGTTTGTTTTTTTTTTCACATAACTAATAATAAAAAGAAAGTTGTTAAGCTTAGTTATGTACTGAAAATCGCATAAGCAGATTGAGGCTTTGCTGAACTGAGAATTCCAGGGCTGGTGCACACCAACCAGAATGACCAGATGATTGTGGAAAGACACACTTTTCAAAAAGGTATCAAGCTATTTTTGATTTTGCAAAGATCTTTTTGTAGTAATAGATTTCATGTACCTAAAGTGTGATATAATGTTCCTTTCATGCTTTTCTCCCCATAAGTCTGAGAAGCGAGTCTTGGGATGTTTCCATCTTGAAAGCCTTGGGATAGGAATGAGGAATCGTTCCATGTCACATCTTGGATATTGTTATGAAATTTTTAGATTGAGAAGATAGCTTGGTGATCTTTAAAGAGTTTAATGAGATTGGAAATTCTTTCAGGTAACATGCTAATGAAAATATTTAAACTAATTAATTAATTCATTATCAACACAAATATCCCTAAGTTGTAGGGAGGTGGCTAGTCCCAGCCATTTCAAAGAGTTGAAAGCAAAAATATCAGCTAGGATGTACAAGTTCAAAATGGTCTTAAACCAGTAAATTATTTCAGTATCACACAAACCAGCCTAATACCCCTTTATTTTATAGGTCAGAAAGTTCAGCATTAATTTTAGACGGAAATAGCTTTTTCAGCAATAAGAAGACTGCAGATTACTTCACCTGGGCAACTGTGGCAAGAACTTCAGTAGCAAACCTGGTGGGTCAATTAAATGTAAGTGCTACACTGAACATGTCCTTTGAGGGAGGAAATCCTATTGAAGAGCAATTTCTCCAATACAATGAAAATGGAAAATTGATTTACAGTCTAAATGTGTCAGTTCTTATAAATAGAGTTATAATGAGGGTCTATAGAATGTCAGATAAAGAAACAGAGGACTGAATGGGGGAACAGATAACACTTCAGTATAAATGAAGTACAATTGTTCAATCAATACTTTGTTGTAAAGATTTCGGTAAGATTTCATTAGACATAGATCAAACAGGTGTCTCTTTGTACAGAGAACAATGAACTGCAGGCTTATGGTGGGAAAACACTCACTCAGAAAAGAGTTTAAACGATTAAAAGGTACTAAAATGCACTGAAGCAGATCATGGT
>WAAG01048285.1:8137-29511 GCA_013390105.1 Tichodroma muraria | reverse complement strand
TTTTTTCCTTTGCTCAGAGAAGCTGTGGCTGCCCCTGGATCCCTGGAATTGCCCAAGGCCAGGTTGGAGCACCCTGGGACAGTGGAAGGTGTCCCTGCCCATGGCAGAGGTGCCACTGGATGGGCTTTAAGGTCTTTCCAACCCAAACCATTCCATGATTTCTGTGATTTGTCAGGCTCCATCCGTGGCAGGCTGATAATTCCTGGAGCCACAGCCACCCACACCTCCCTGGATGCAAATCTGGGATGAAGGAAGAGCTGTTTATGTGGAAGCAGTTGCTTGGTAGAGCTTCCTGTCCCACCCTCTGTGTCCCTTACCTGAGGGCAGCAGGAACTTCTGGGCCCCAGGTTATTCCCTGGGAAAATTCCTGCCCTGTGGAGCAGCAGGAATCTCCCCAGTGTGCACTGAGGAGCTGATAAAAAGGTGAAAGCAGGGAAAAAACACAGAAAGAGATGCAAAATATAACTAATTATGGAGAAGTGGAGCAGGGAAAATTGGCAGTAAATGTGTGGAAAGTAAGGCAAGATGTGAAGGACCTGTCCTGTGGAGCACTGGTGCAAATATTGGTGCTAAAAATGAGATTCTACAGAAAATTCATCATCCCTGCTGAGGAGAAAGGCAGGAAGGAAGTGGATGGTGTAAAGGGAGGGTCATGAACCCAAGAAATAGGATGGAGGAACTGCAGAGGAGCTGTTTTGCTATTTTTTTAATCCTGGTTTGTCCACTTGCAAGCCAACCCTTGTGTTCAGTCCTGCAAATATCTAAGGAGTAGTAAAAAGCCAGGTCCATGAGAGGATGGATACAGGGAAGGAATGTGTTCAGTGGGGTTGGTGGTTTAGAAAAAGAAATCAATGTTCTGTGCTTTTAATACAGATACTCTGCATCAAGCTTTGTAATTAGCATTAATTGCTTTACGACCGACAGAATTTTATTGAACTCTGGTTTTGGTGTCTTGAAATCTCCAAGAAGGATCAGAAGTCTTGAAACAGCACCCACCTGGCTGGGAAGCTTGGGAAGCCTCAAATTCTTGGATTATGTATGATCCTGAACTTCTGTCTCAGCTATCAGTAATCCTGGGGATGCTTTATGTTCTTCCAAAGCTTGTGGGCAGCCAGAAACGTGATGGGAATTTGGGGAAGTCCTAAAGAGGCTCAATGAGTCTGGTTTTATTTTGTTGGGTTTTTTTTGTTCTTCCTAGAAATTTGAAGAAGAATTTCCTCCTGGTATCTTGCCTAGTTGCCACTTCTTCTTTTTCATTTCCCGAGTAACTTCTGTGCTCTCCCAGCCAAAATCCTCCTCAAATGAGATGAACCAGCACATTTTTTAGGCTGGGATTATCCAGTTCCTGCTGAGTGGTGATCACCACCAGCTGCATCACATCTTTGAACCTCCAGCTGAAGGAAAGGGCTTCTTCAGTAGTGGCAGAGACTTTGCAGCATTTTTGATATTTGCTTCTAAAAAGGTGATAACCTTGCCCAGAGAACTGAAGTGGCCCCAAATCCACTCCAGAAATCCAATTCTTGGCTCTTGAGGCTTGTCTGACCCATTCTCATGCTGCTGCTCTGGTGACCAACTACTTCATCTCCTTCATTCCTGCCGTGGCAGTGAAACGTTTGTGCCGCTGGATTTTGGGGGGCCAGAAGAAGGGATTTGAGCCTTGAGACTCGGTGTCCTTCTGCACCTTCCAGTGCAGTGTGACCTGGCAGGGGAATCTTGCCTGGTGTTGTGTGATGCCAGAACCTTCCAGTTTTTGCCAGCCCCTTCCCACTTCCTTGAAAATGTCTGGCTTTTTGCCCTCTGGTGCCCTTGATTTTGCTGTTGAGCACGTGGCTTCTTCTGGGTTGTCTCTGCCCCTTTTGCTTTCAGTTCCTGTGGAAAAGAACTGTGTCCTGTGGAGGGGTGGATGTCACCTCTCTGTGGTTTCCTTGCTGTGGGCTGGGCCTTGTGGTGACAAACTGAGCTCAGGAGGGCCCTGCTGGAGCTGCAGCCCAGGCAGGAAAGGTTCTGCTGATTTCCCAAGGAAGAGGGGCCCAATTCCTTGGCAGTTTCTGCTCCCTTCACAGAATTCCAGAGCTTGGAAAAGCCCTCCCAGCCCATGGAGTGCCAGCTGTGCTCGATGCCCACCTTGTCACTCGGCCCAGAGCACTCAGTGCCACCTCCAGCCTTTCCTTGGGGACTCCAAACCTCCCTGGGCAGCCCCTTCCCATGAAGAAATTCCTCCAGATAACATTTGTCACCCATGGAAACTTAAGCCAATTCTTCAGGCTGACAAGGGGAAAAGAAAGGTATTATAACTCCTTATTTTCTTTAAATTGATGATGGATTAATCTCCTGGGTATGATGCTGCATCATGTCTAGGTAAGCCTGGAGAAGACAGAATTTCTTTCTGGTATCTCTGGTATTTTAACAGATAAAAAGGGACTTTGTCTCCTTCCCTCTGTCCCCAGCTTACCCCCCTTGCCCTGTAGGTGTTTGGAGTTTTGGGAAGAACAGTGGAAGCAAATCAATTCCTTATTCCTGCTGGAGTGCCAGGGACTGGCTCTTGGCAAAGGGAACCAGCCGAGTGTGAATGTCACGGGCAGTGGCATGAAGTGGCTCGGGGAGGGTGATGCAGATTCTGAAGAATTCCATCTTTTCTTGCTTTGCAAGGCTGGAGCTTCCCTTGTGTCCGCTGACCGCTGGAGTGTCCTTCCTGTGCCTTCTCCCCCTCCTTCATTTGTGCCTTGGTGGGACACTGGAATAGGTGTATTTGCTTGGGATGGGGGGGGGGGAAAGGGTTAAAAAAACCCCAAAAATGACAGCTGAGTCATGTCCTGCTGTAACAGTGTCAGTCCCAGTGCCCTTGAGCTCCAGTTGGCCTCGCATCACTCCAGTTTCTGCTCTGTAATTGTCCACTGTGCATTCCATCTCTGCCTGGCAAACGCAGCGAGTCCTCTGTGTCTCTTGCTCTTGGGGTTATTTATTTCTCTCATGTCTCCCTCAGCAGTTGTGTAGAAAAGAATCCAGAAGAATTTATGCTGGAACAAGCTGCTTTTTTGTGCTGCTGCAGTAAAACGAAGACCAGAGCTGGAGTGATTCCTGACCAAAACAAAATTTCCTTACGTGCTCGTAACAGCTCCTTTGAGTGAGTGACTCGATCCTTGCACCTCAAGTGGGATTGTTTTGGTAGTGGTGGTTTACAGAGTTGGCTCCCGAGTTCTCCAGAGCAGCAGGAGGTTGATGTGGTGATGATGCAGTGTGTGACCAACAGGTTTAGTCAGGCTGGCTCAGGTGACCTGGAAATGCGGCCCTTTCCTGCTGCAGCCTCTTGAGTTCAGGTCTGGCCTGGCATCCCCAGCAGCTCAGGTTATTTATTGGATGCTCCAGGTCAACTTCTGCCTCCCCTGTCTGTCCCAGGGGGGTTCCTGGCACGTTCCTCTGCCCCAGCTCCTGGTTTTCAGGGAAAAGCCTGGAACTGCTGCCCTGGATGCTGAGGGCTCTGTTGAGCAGCTGCCAAGGATAGCCCTTGCTCCCTCAAGGGCATGTGCTACATAATTTATGTATCACTTACTCCATGAAGAGCTTCAGTGCTCCTTTTTTGTGTTCTGGAGTGCTGCTGTAAATGGAACGAAGCTTTTCCTTTTTTTTTTTTTTTCCCCCTAAGAGATTTTTTTCCTGAGGCTGCCTTGTGGAGCAGTGGACAGGGAGGAACTCCCTGGTGTGTCCGTGGCCAGGAGCGTGAGGAGTCTGGAAAACACACTCAGGGGGCTGGACAGGACACAGACCCCACTCAAGGCACGAGATTTCTGTTCTTCATTAATTTTTCTGCGGCAGAGTTAATATTTTCCATGATGCTGGCAATCTGGACAGATTTCTTCCACGCAACAGAGCTGTTCAGTGGGTGAAGTGCTGCAGGTCTGAGTTCAAATACTCCTGCTTGAAGGTGCAGAGGGAAAACGTTGTTTCCAGGGAATAATCTGAAAACTGCTTGGAAATCTGTGAGTAAAGCACTTAATTTGCTGACAGTGGGCACTCCTGTGGGATAGGTGGGCATCTGCATCCCCAAATTAACCCCTAAAACATCAGGATTGGTGAGGAGAAAAGGAAAGTCAGCTCAGAAACTTCCCATCTGCCGAAAAGCTGACGGAGCTGAGAACAAACAGTGGCTTCAGAGCTGGAGCAGTTGGACTCTGGCATGTTCTAAACACCCATTTTATTAGAAAAGCACTGTGGAGAAAGTTTTCCTTTAGAACAATCGTACAAATTTCTCCTCACAATCCCACCCTGGGTCTGCTTCACGTTATGAAATCTCTCTTCAGGGACTTGCTTGGGATTTTTTTTTCCCTTAAGGAACAGGCTGGGTGTTGGAGAGACATATGCATTGTTTCACCAGAGCTGCAGCCTCTATTTCCAGACAAGAGGGAAGCACATTGTTTTGTGTCTTTGATATGATCCAGCCAGAAAACAGCCTTAGGGAAGAAAATTCCCAGTCCTTGGCAGCAGCAGTGTCTTTCTGCCTTCTTTTTCTTTTTTTTTTTCCTCCCTCTGTCAGTGCCACAATGTTCGCTGTTCTAATAACTAAGGATTAAACTCACATGGGGCATCTCAAAAGTCCTTTGTAAGACTTGAGGTCAGAACTTGCTGAAAGTTCAGAGGGACGAGTCTCATTTTCCTAATGAAGAAAAGTTCCAGGGTTATTTTGGAATTAGGTCTAAGAAACTGGTACAAGAAGCTACTTCAGTGCTGTAATTCAGTGGCAGTGCAGCAAATTTGTGGTGGCTGCTGAAAACTTTCCACCTTCCAGCTCAGGCAAACTGAGCCCTGCAAAAAAACCCCTCAGGTGTTGGTGACAAAGGGCAGGGTTCAGCTCTCTGAAATCTGATTATTTCAGGTGCGTGGTCTGGCTGTATCTTCCTATGGAAAACGCTCCAGGAATTTCACATGTTGTTTATTTTGGTTGGAATGACACCCTTGGAGCTGAAGTCACTTAATTGAGGAATGTCACAATTTATTTGAGGGCAGCTCCGTCTAATACTGACACACTTGTCGGAGAGTCTGGATCCTGGAATTACAGAAGGTTTGGATTCCCAGGGACATTAAAGCCCACCCAGTCCCACCCCCAGGGCAGGGACACCTTCCATTATCCCAGGTGGCTCCAAGCCCCATCCAGCCTGGCCTTAGATATTGCCAGGGATGCAGGGCCAGCCACAGCTTCCCTGTTAATATCCTGTTTATAGAAACACTCTGGATACTTCTGGTATCAAATTGAATTCATTTTAACAGATATTTTTGTGGGGTTTTTCCATATTGCTCTATAGAATATTTGTGACAGGTCACTGATGACCCTACAGGGAAGATGAGGGGGTGAACTCAAGTGAAAATCAAACATTTTTTAGTAATGAGAAGGAGAACAGAACATTAAAAATATTAATTATTACCATTTCCTTATCTGGCTGTTCTTCTGGTTTTCTGTATAAGAGATTTTGTCATATCTCAGTAAAATCTCTTCTTCCCTTTCCCCTCAAATATTTATAGTTTTGGTATAAACATAACGTAGTTGAAAAATTAGCTGAATATAGCAAAAGACACAACATTATTAAAGTGTTGCTCCAAAGTGCTTAAAACTAAGAATAGTCCATTAAACTTGGCTCTGATTGCGTCATCTGATGTGAAGTGTTTATAATTTTGGGTTGGATTAAGCTATTAGACCATTTAACTACTCCTGTATTTGCGGGTGGGGAGAAATGTGAATTCTTCTGTGGAAGAATTGAAAATACATCTGTGGTTTGAGGCTTCTGAGGAATGATAAATTTAGCCCAGTGCTGTAATCAGTCTGTTTTGTGCCATGGCTCCTTAGTCTCTCATTATTGGCTGTAATTCCAGCAGAAGGAATATCTCTATTCTCAAGTGGGTTTGTGGTGCTGGGGGGGAAACCTTATTACTTTTCTTTTTTCTTTTTTCTTTTTTTTTTTTTTTTTTTTTTTTTTTTTTTTTTTTTTTGTTTTTTGTTTTGCTCCTGAAAAACGTTTGGACCATACAAATGACACAATGGTGCATTTCTCCTTAAGGTTGAAGTTGTGGCTTGCTGGGAGCTATTTTTAAAATCTGTGAGGAGTTGCACGTTCTTACCTCAGCATCATTGCTGCCTTCAACACAACCTGTGCATTTTCAACCTTAACTCTCTTGGAATTTGAAATGGATTTATTGACCCTTTAAACAAACCCAGTATATGGCAGGGATGCTAAACAAGAAACCAACCAAATATCAGAATATGCTATCAGGCTGTTTGTATTAATCATTAATTAATGGGGAAATGAGAGCTTCAGCCTCGTGCCAGAGAATGAACTGAAAGGGGGTGCCTGGAGCTGATGCTTGGAGGACTTGTGAGACTTTATGGCCAGAAAAAAGACCCAGTGTTGGTTTTCTTGTGCCTCTACCAGTGGGTGGGGAAGAGGAGTGGAGTCAGACCCTGTTCCTCACCTTCTGTAATAATCTCATTTTTGCTACTAAAGGTTTGTGTTCTAATCTTTAGACTAAACCTGTTCTTCGCTTTGGTCTTCCCTTCCCATGGCCATTGGGCATAGGAAATGGAAGAATCCCATATCCAGCTCTCTCTAAACCCAATGGAAGCTTTGGGGTTGGTAGAGGGTGGGCAGGCCCTGGCCCAGGGTGCCCAGAGCAGCTGGGGCTGCCCCTGGATCCCTGGCAGTGCCCAAGGCCAGGCTGGACACTGGGGCTGGGAGCACCTGGCACAGTGGGAGGTTGGGATGGGATGATCCCTAAAAGCCCTCCTGACCCCAACCAGTTTGTGGTTCCGTGAGGGAATGGAGATCCTGGCAGTGCTGGACACATCCTGGGAGATTCTTTGGGCAGAAAGAACCTGGTCACATCCTAAGAGAAATTCCTGACTCCAGCAGCCCTGGTTTATATCCCAAAGGCTTCCTTAGCAGCAAGCAGAGCCGATCCCACCAAGGGACAGGGATGTTTCAGGGATCAGATCCCAGATCTGGCTGCAGGAGCCCATGAGCCAGGCTGGCTTTTGCCATTCCGCTCCTGGCCTGGGTGATTTCCCAAGCAACACAGCCCTGGCTGCTGGTGCCCGGCTCCTCCTGCAGCTCCCAGGCAGGAGAGCATTTCCAGAATGACTCTGAGACAGAAGATCCTGAAATTCTTTATGCTCACTCTGCCAGCAAAGGGGATTTTGGTGCACTCTGGATTCAGGGATTCATCCCAAATCCATGAGAGTCACCATGGGCAACTCCTCAGTGCCCCTTCCTCTGTCACCAAGTCTTTATTGTCCCCTCCCCTCCACTTCCAGCGCTTCAGTCCTGCTTGCCAAAATGAATTTTGTTTCCTGACATGTTTGGGAGCTGTCAGGTGGGATTGGGAGTTCGGGAAGAGCACGCCAGGGAAAGCTTTGCCTCCGTACCTTCCACCTCTCCGTGCTGGCATGGGAGTGGATGCTGGGAAGGGCATTTCCTGGCACCCTCCCAGCTGTGAGTGCTGCCAGAATCCCCCCGGTGTTCCTTCCTGTGCCTCTGGTGCTCCCACAAAACCCCAGGTGTGGGTACCCAAAGGCACTGGCCCTGAAATGAGATGTCAGGCAGCGTTTTGCTTTTGCCACTTGCTGGAATTGGATGGTTTTTTCTCCCCTTGGACCACATGGATGTGTACAGAGAGCTTTCCAAGTGAAAAATAACCCTGTGATTATCTGTACCCCAGACAGAAGCAAACTCACTCAAAACCTGCAGAATAACCTTGATTCTGCAGCTGATTTGAAATGGATGTTGTTTTTTGACAGCGTTGTGACCTCACTTTGATTTTCCTAGCAGCCAGCTGGTGTCTCAAGTGCATTCCTGTGGTGCCAGGATCTCCCAGGATTTGGGGGATGCAGTTCAGGAAGTGCTGAGCCAGGTTTGGGCTCCAGAGCCATTGTTATTTGTTGGGTTATTCTAATTTTATTAAATTGCTTGAAAGAGGAAGATCTGGTTAGTGGCTTGAGAGGGAGACTTGTGAGACAGCGGAGTAAAGAAAAAAAAAATGCATTTTTATTGCTTGCCGTGTTCTGGGGAATTTGGGTCACTCAATCCTCTCGAATTACTGCGTCTCTGAAGGTACCTGTAACCACTGAAGTTGACTTGTAAAAGGCTTTTACCACTTAGCCCTACAAATATTGAATGATGTCTGTTGTGGATTGCAGGAAAGTATAAAGGGGGAAAAATCTGTGGTGTTCAGTGATTTGTTTTACTACACTTCAAATTTTTTCTCATTACTTCATGAAATTCCTCTCTAATTCAATCTTTGTCTTTTGTCTTTGCTGCCTTGCAGGGTTGGTACAGTAGGCCTCACTAAACTTAGCTGCAACTAAGAATTTCTCCTACATCAACTGAGTTAAGGCTGATGCTCTTGTGGAATGTGGATTAAAAGTGCGTGCTAAGTTCCCAAATTTGAGAAGCGGAGAAAAGTAAATGTACCACTGCCACCAGCATCAGGACAGCAAACCAAGGGACAAAGAATTTGACCCGCTGTGTTGATTTTGGTTAAAACTGGTTCACGTGGTGCTTAAGAGACGTTGGCTGGGGGGCGAGAAGTGGACGTCAGCGAAGGCTTTTTGGTTACAAAATGAGGGCTGCTTTGGAGCCAGCAGACATTGCCATTGTGGCCCTGTACTTCGTGCTTGTAATGTGCATAGGTTTCTTTGCCATGTGGAAAAGCAATCGGAGCACCGTGAGTGGCTACTTTTTGGCAGGGCGTTCTATGACCTGGGTAGCTATCGGGGCCTCGTTGTTTGTGAGCAATATTGGAAGTGAACATTTCATTGGGCTCGCAGGATCTGGAGCGGCGAGCGGATTCGCCGTAGGCGCGTGGGAGTTCAACGCCTTAATGCTTTTGCAGCTTTTGGGATGGGTCTTCGTGCCAGTCTACATCCGGTCGGGAGTGTACACCATGCCCGAATACTTGTCCAAGCGGTTCGGAGGGCATAGGATTCAAATCTATTTTGCAGCGTTGTCTCTAATTCTTTATATCTTCACCAAACTCTCGGTTGACTTGTATTCAGGGGCGCTTTTTATCCAAGAGTCCCTAGGGTGGAACCTCTACCTGTCGGTGATCCTGCTGATCGGAATGACGGCGCTGCTGACGGTGACCGGGGGGCTGGTGGCCGTCATCTACACGGACACGCTCCAGGCGCTGCTTATGATCGTCGGGGCCCTCACGCTCATGATCATAAGCCTCATGGAGGTCGGTGGGTTTGAAGAAGTGAAAAGGAGGTACATGTTGGCGTCACCGAACATCACCTCCATCCTCCTGACCTACAACATCTCCAACACCAACTCCTGCAACACCAGTCCGAAGCCCGACTCTCTCAAAATGCTGCGCGAGCCGACGGACGAAGACATTCCCTGGCCTGGATTTCTGCTGGGACAGACCCCGGCCTCAGTGTGGTACTGGTGCGCTGACCAAGTCATAGTGCAGAGAGTTCTGGCCGCCAAAAACATCGCTCATGCCAAAGGCTCCACCCTCATGGCCGGCTTCTTGAAGCTGCTGCCCATGTTCATCATCGTGGTGCCGGGGATGATCTCCCGCATCCTCTTCGTGGATGACATCGCCTGCATCAACCCCGAGCACTGCTTCCAGGTGTGCGGGAGCAGGGCCGGCTGCTCCAACATCGCCTACCCGCGCCTGGTGATGAACCTGGTGCCCGTGGGGCTGCGCGGGCTCATGATGGCCGTGATGATCGCCGCCCTGATGAGCGACCTGGACTCCATCTTCAACAGCGCCAGCACCATCTTCACGCTCGACGTCTACAAACTCCTCCGGAAGAGCGCGACCTCCCGGGAGCTCATGATTGTGGGCAGGGTCTTCGTGGCCTTCATGGTGGTGATCAGCATCGCCTGGGTGCCCATCATCGTGGAGATGCAGGGCGGGCAGATGTACCTGTACATCCAGGAGGTGGCGGATTACCTGACCCCGCCGGTGGCCGCCCTGTTCCTCATGGCCATCTTCTGGAAGCGGTGCAACGAGCAGGGCGCTTTCTACGGCGGCATGGCCGGCTTCGTCCTGGGCGCCATCCGGCTGATCCTGGCCTTCTTCTACCGCGCTCCCGAGTGCAACCAGCCGGACACCAGGCCCGGCTTCATCAAGAACATCCATTACATGTACGTGGCCACGGCCCTGTTCTGGATCACCGGCGTCGTGACGGTCGTGGTGAGCCTGCTCACGCCGCCGCCCACCAAGGAGCAGGTCCGGACCACCACGTTCTGGGCCCTGAGGAAGCGCGGCGCGCCGGAGAGCGCCGGCAAGGGGGAGCTGTACCAGGCGCGGGAGAAGAGCATCCTCAAGTGCAACGAGAGCGCCAACCACATCATTCCCAACGGGAAGTCGGAGGAGAACATTAAAAACGTGAAGCCGGAGGACATCAACCTCCTGGTGACGTGCAGGGATGACAGCAACCCGGTGATCTCGGTGAGCCACTCCGAGGTGGAGACGCCCGTGGATTGTTATTCCAACGGACAGGCGGCCCTGATGGGGGAGAAAAAGCACGAGGAGGAGGAGGAGGGGACTGACAACAAGGCGAGACATTTGAAATTCATAGATTGGTTCTGTGGCTTTAAAAGTAAAAACATAAACAATAGAGTGGTTCGGGAGGTCGAGGAAGAGACTGTTTGTTTACAAATGCTGGAAGAGACTCCAAAAGTTAAACTATTACTAAATACTGGACTGGTCTGTGTCTGTTCGCTTGGAATCTTCATGTTTGTCTACTTCTCTTTGTGAGTGAATAGTGAACTTTTAAGGGTATGGCTTAAACATACAGAAGTTGATACAGGTCTCTGGAGATTTTTGGTTTTTCTTTTCTTTTCAAACAACATAACCACAACCCAGGCATTGTTTACGCTATAATTGTAAGATCAACTCAGCTTTAGCCTATTTCGAGACCATTTGAGATGTGTTGTCCTCCCTCTGCTGAAAGCAGAACCTGTCCTGTGGTGGCTTTTTCTTTTTTTCCCTTTTGTGTTGGGTTTTTTGTTTGTTGGTTGCTTTATTTTTTTCTTTTTTCCCATTTGCAGCACTAACCTTTCGTTTTTCTGTGTATAAATATACCAAAGGCAGGCAGGTGGCTGCGTTTGAAGTCAGGCAGTTACAGCTCAGTCAGCATTAAGTGAAGATAACAGGTAATCAGCTACCAGTGTGTAAAATCTGAGTGATTAAAGCTGTGTCGGAGGATTTTTAAATGCAGAGCTATGATGCACATTTATAAAATAACTGTATTACCTTGGCCAACTTAGCACTTTTTAATTGCACTCACTGCTTTCTTTTTTGTTGTTGTTGTTGTTGTTGTTGTTTTTTCAGTTTCTCATTTTTCTTCTGGCAACAACAGGAAGCTGTTTTGTCTCATTTTACAGCACTTAAAACATGATAGCTCTTAGCAGCTGTCTGCCTTTTTTTTTTTTATTCTTTGTAAGGAAATTTTCGTCTTGTGATTTTTATCCGCTTTAAACTCCATTACTGAAAAGTTTTTTTATTTAAAAAAAAAAAAAAAAAAGAGAAAAAAAAACTAAACCAAAATTAAGCCTGGAGATGACGAACTGTCAGCGGAGGAGGAGGAAAAAGAAATATTCTTTCTGTAGAGTTTGTAGTATATTGAAGTTGAAGAGTCCCAGAATTTTTAGGCTGGGTTTGGGATGTCCCTGGGCAGCTGTTCCAGGGCTCTGCCACCTCTGTGGAAAGAAATTTTTCCTCGGGTTTGGGTGGAATTTCTTGAGTTTCAGTAAAGGGCCAGATAAGGTCGATTCAGCCTCTCCAGCCTCTGAACCTTTAGGACATTGCTAGGATTAGCTTCTTTTTAGGGAAAAGTCTGTTTGTAGGTTCTACCACATGGGAAAAAGAGAAACATGAGGCTTTGCATGTCTTGAAAAACTGTTTTTCACCCTGCAGAAGGGTTTTCCTCTGCTGTGTCTGGGAGGAATCCCACAGAACAACTGGGAAGGCAAGGAAGGGGAAATGGGAGAGAGAGGTGAAAGTGCTCCTTGTTTTCCAGAGTCCTTTTACCCCACACCTTCTCCCAGTTCCCCTTTCACCCTGTCGAAAACTCTCTGTTTTTTTGAGGAATCCCAGAATCCCTGAGCTTGGAAAAGCACTCCCTGGTCATTGAGTTCCAGCGGTGCCCAATCCCCACCGCGTCACCCAGCCCAGAGTGCCATTTTCCTTGGACACCTCCAGGGCTGGGCGCTCCACTGCTCCCAAGGGCAGCCCCTTCCCACGAGTGACCTTTTTGTGAAGAAATTCCCTCCCTGCCTCCCTGCTCAGAGCGATCCGGAGGGATTCGGTATCAGGAGACGGGGAGCGCGTGCGGCCGCAATCTGTGTCGCCGATTGAGGTCTGTCCTGTCCTCAGGATTTTTCCAAAAACCTCAATTCCTCCCCGGCAGTCACAGCTATTTGTAGGTCTCCAGATGCAGAGGATCTTTCCTCCTGAAGGATGGATGCTCATCCAGGCAGGGATGAGCAGTTCCCAGGTGTGGAGGAACCTGCGTGCAGCAGGCTGGTGCTCTCATCCTTCTCCAAGCCAAGCTGGGTCCTGGTTTTGGGAGCAGAGCCCACCAGTATTCAAGTCCTTCCCTCTCCGGGACAGAGTGGTCATATCCAGGCTTTCCATAGAAATAATTCCTCCAGTTGTCTTTGCTCCTGAGCTCATTCAGGAGAGCACGAACCGGCTGGGCCAAAATCAGGCTGAGGGACCATTGTGAGAGTTCACCAAAACCGGCTCAGGGGTCCAGCAACGTTTCCTTGGCACACAAGGACCAATTCCTGGGGGGGAAACCATTTTGTAGAGATGAAATTTGGGTCACTCCTGCCTTTGCCTGCTGGAGAAAGTTTGCTTTTCCAGTGGTGCCATCCACACGGCTTTTAGTAGATAATCTGCAACACGTATTTTCAGATAAAAGCATTCACTTCTACTTTTGGGGTGCTTTTGTTCGTTTTTGGTGGTGCTTTAGTATCAGTTGAATCTCATTCACTCCAAAACTTTGACCTTTTTGAGGCTGAGCTGCCCCGCTTTTCTCCACTTGGTTTAGTTGTTGCTGCTGGGAAGTAGAACTACTCCAAAGTGGAAAAGTTGGAGTGTTTTTGTGACATTTGTAGAGAGGAATCACCATACCCGTTGCTACCAGTGGGACAAGACACATTTTCTTACCATTTGTGTGGCCACAGCTTGGTTTGGGAAAAGGTTTTAGATCCTATTTAAGGGTGAAAATAAGGTGGTGTGGGAACTTAGTGGCATCTCGAGCAGCTTCATTAGCGGGCTGAGCTGCGAAGGATGGTTCGATGTGGAACGTAGGGAACCGTTTCCATACAGGATAAAATAATTCAGTGCAACGATTGATCGTAGCGGGATGGAGAGCAACAACTTGTAGAGGGCAAAGATAATTCTCAGCCCAACAATACCCTCTTGAGAAGGCTGGGATGGGGCTCAAAATCCCCATTTGGCCCTGGGCAGGAGGCTCGTGTCCGTTCGGAACTCGGCACGACTTCGGAGCGGCGGCTGGCGCTGGGATTTTCCCAGGCCGCTCCTCCTCACCCTCGCTGGGATTTTCCCAGGCCGCTCCTCCTCACCCTCGCTGGGGTTTTCCCAGGCTGCTCCTCCTCGCCCTCGCCGTCCCGCGCTTTGCCCCCACCCGGGAAGCCGGGTTAGCTCAGGGACCCTCCGGCTCGGCTCCATCGCCCCCCTGTGCTGTTCCCCAGGGTGCCTTACGAGGGCGGGCGGCCGAAGGCGCGGCTGGAGGAGGCGCTGCCGGCGCTTCCCACGGCTTCTCCCTGCTCCTTCCGTCCCCCTGCCCCTCCCTGAGCCGTTTGCTCCTCGGAGAGGACGCTTGGAAGAGTGAACAGGCACAATTCCAGTGTCCTGCTCGGTCAGCTCCGTGGGGAGGCCATCCTTGGCTGTGGAAGGGAGTCAGGTCCTTCAGGAGGTGCTCCATCATCTCCCTCTTGGTTTCTTCTCCCTTTGGCTACGCTAACGAGCTGCCGGGATCGCGCTGTTGATCACACTGCTAATTGGCAGGCGGGATCATCGCGGGTTATTGATCTGCCTCCCCACCCCATCCTCAGACCTGGTATCGGGAAGCTTTTAAGCGAATTCTCTCTCCGGTGCTTTCCCTCTTCAGGCGTTTCCGAGGTGTTTTGTGCGCTCCTCTTCCGCCTCGTCGTGTCATAGAGGTCCTGGAAGTTGCTGATGTTCTTTGCTGCGTAAAACCACTTAATAAAAAGGCCTTTATTATTAAATAAAGATATTTCTAAGGTTCCAAGCAAGCTGCCTGCTGGCGAGAAAGACCTTGTGTAGGAGAAGGGATTTTTTTATAGCGTAAACAAGCCTTTGCTGAGGGGGAAACTTGAGGAATTTGGGGTCAAAAACCCATTTTTTGGTCCAGCAGAACCCCAGAGTGTTTCCCACGACGGACAGTCAGTTCCAGAATTTTGAATTTTGTTGCTTGGCCTTCTCCCCCCGGGTGAGGCTGGTTGTGCTTCTGTCTTGCAGCAATGGGTTTATTTATTATTGCCTTGAGCTTAGGATGACAAGTCTTGGAAAACTGAGTTTGGAATGACAGCTCTTTTTTTTTTTTTTTTTTTTTTTTTTTTTTTTTTTTTTCCTCTTGTGATTTCCCTTAACTTATTTTTTCTGGTAAGATATTTGAATTTTGCTCCTGGAAATGGTAGAAGCCTTTCATTTAAAAAAAAAGAAAAAAAAAAAATTTAAAAAGTTAAAAAAGAAGAGGCTTCTTGAGAGTTTAATAGTGCATTTTGGGAGACTGTTTTTATTTAAGTTTTTTTTAAATGGCTGGTTTGATGCTCTTCTCTGCCAAAGTTTAGAGGCATTTTTTGTTGTTCAATTTGTTGGGTTTTTTTAAATAATTTTTCCAGCTTAGCTTTTAGGGAAAGGAAACAGTACGAGATTGTAAGAAATAAAAATGGCCTTCAGTATATTCCTTATATTGTGTATTTTTTCCTTCTCCGCTTGTGTGTTCCCTGATCCCAGAAGGGCCAGGATGAGACTTCTGATGAGAGTCATGAGCCCTGTAACCAAGGAGAAAAAAAGGATTTATTTCCACGAGGTTACAGTGGAGGGGGCAGAGGCACCCAGGGAGCTCTGCCAGCACTTAAAAGATGCTTACGACTTTAAAACAGCTTTATTTTTTTTATATATCTATTTTTTTAAATCCTGAGATAGAGGAGGTGTTGGGAATTGCTCCCTTTCAGAGAACAGGAGACATGGAAGAAGCTGGAGTCGCCAAGCTCCAGCTTTCTCAAGGAAATCTTTGGATTTAGCATGTACAGAGAAGCAAAATTACTCATCTGTTAATTTGGTATTCTGTATGTTCTGTGCCCTTAAATGTAATTGTTTTGAAAATAAAACTAACCTTGTTATGTGATGTTAAAAGCAGACTTCTGTGCAATGTTTTAATTTTTTTTTGTTTGTTTTTTAAAGAAAATGTTTGTATATAATTAAATGGTTTAATGTGCTTTAATTGGCCTAAGGTAAAGAGTAGTCCTAGAATGTAAAACATATATAATTAGAATTTCTGATTTCACTGTGAGATCTCTGAACTCTTGGTTCTTTGGGTTGGTTTTTTTTGTTGTTGTTGTTGTTTTTTTTTGCGAAGTGGTTTTGTTTTGTTTACAAAACACTTTTCTCTTTGATTTCTTTCCTGGTGTTGGTTTCAAGGCATTTGCTTCACTTCTGTTCCTACCTTGAACTCATGGTATAGTGACATCTGGTGACACTTGGCATTCTCAGTTCCACTGTGTAAAGTCAGACACTTTGAGCTAAACTGGCGGTGAAATGACAATTCTGTGTCTAGGAATACACGCTTTTAAAATGAGGTGGTTATAAAAATAGTTGCTGTGCAAAATGTTAGTAGTCTTCTTCAAGAAGAAAGCAAAATTTTCTAATCTCACTCGAGCAGTCTCTTCATTCATCATCTTCTTTTTTAAAGCACAGTGTCAAAGTGATGCTGCTTTACCTTGTATCTCTGAGAAAAATGATTTTTTTAGATATCTGTGAAGTATTTTTGGGTTTTGTTGCTGTTGTATTTTTCTGCAGATTTTCTATAAAATACCAGTTAACGAACTGCCTTTTTTCTGTTGTTTTTTTTTTGTTAACTCTCTAAAATACATTTCAGACCAAAACCAAATGATATCATATAGCATTTGAAACCTGCCTTTTTCCTTGTCCCTTGGTTGTTTTTTTGGAAATAAGCCAAATGGGCATGTAGATAAGATCACTATAATGGATCCAGGTCTCTTTTGGTAAAGTGTTATTTAAAGGTCTGTTAAGATCTTACAAGACAATATACTGAGAAAAAAAACAAAAAAAAAAAAACCTTTACTGTAGTAGGAATATAGATTTAGAAGTGTTAACGAGATTAATACAGCTTAATTATATTGTAAGTTGCTGCTGTCCTTAATGACAAGCTTTTTGTCATAGAAACGATGTATGATAAATTAATTTTGGTCTAGTGTATAGAATTACCATATTGCTATCAATCTTTGAAGTAAATCTGATGCAAATTTTTCATAGTTAGCATTGCTGGCCCTGTGTATACTGTTCTTTGTATACTGTATGCATATTATTTTGCCTCCTGCATTAGTCTTCAAACTAAAACTCTTATTAGAGAGTATTTGGATACTTTCAGACTGTGTTTCTTGCAGTTTACATTCCTCTACCATGGCATTTTGTCCTGTCTCAAAGTATTGTATGGAAATGTTTCAAACTTCTGTACAAAGTTTCAATAAAAATAGAGAAAACGAAAACAAAACAAAACAAAAAAAAAACAAACCCCAAACCGACCAACCCACCAGAACAGAGATTTGTGGAGCTGTTTTGGAATATTTTCTTGTCAGTGAGCCCTGCGTCCCTGTAGGTAAAAGATGATTCCTGCTTTTCCTGGTTATTCCAGAGGCAAAGCCAAGCTGGGTTCTTTGAAACTGCAAAAGGAGAACTTCAGGATCCCAAATCCCGAGTTTGGCCCCTGGTTTTGGGAGGTGGGACTGGGGTGGACTGGGCTGGGCTCAGGGCACAAAACACGAGTGACCCCCCCTTCCCCCTTTAGCCGAGGAATCTGCTTGGATAATGTGCAGAATTCCATATTTTTTTAGGTTTTATCTTCAACTATCCTGTTCAGCTGCTGCTTAAGCAGCTCTTGAGTTGGACCGGCACCTTCTTACTGATTCTGGAGTTATCAGCACATTCTGTGAACAGAGCCCTGAATCTCCCACTTCCTTCTCCTCATCCCTGTCCCCCCACCCAGTAAGGACATGATGAACTTGGGAATCATGAATTCCTTGTCCAGTGTTGGTGGTTCAGCAAGGAGAGGGGCAGGCCTGGTGCTAAATTAGGGATTCACGTTCCTTAGGGGATGGGATGTTGGAAAAAACCGTGGCAAGGCTGTTAAACCCAGAATTCCAGCTGCAGAGAAAATGAATTAACCCCAATTTTTCACTTATTCTCTTCCTTTGCTGCCGTGTTGTAAAAGAAAAAGGGAAATTTTGCTGTTGTTTGTTTCGAGGGGCAGATAAGAAACATTTTTTGAGAGGAAACTCTGGATTATTTGGGACAAAAACGAGCATTTTCCTGCCTTGCAAACATGGTTTGGATTTGTGATTTCCAGGAGGGAGCGTTTTCATGAGTTAACTGTTAATTAACCGGTTCTGTAATTAGTTTATTAGGTGTTTACTCAGTGAGCAGCTTTCCAGGTCAGCGATTCTCCAAGAGGTTCAAGCAGCCTCTTTGTCACCAGCTGGTTCTGTTTGTGTTGGCCAAGCCTCGCTCCCAAATTTCCTGCTCCTTGGCATTTCAGGTTCCTCTGGGTGTGGGGGCCTGGCCCGGGTGGATTCTGGGCAGGATTTCTGTGGAAAATCCCACTGTGATGGTGACAATGAGGACTTTTTCCTGCAGGGAATTCCCTGTCCTGGGATGTGGCTGCCTCAGTTTCCCTGGGGATGCTCTGGTGCTGGGAAAGGGGACGAGCCAGGAGGTTTCACCTCTGGACCCTCTCTCTTCACTTTAATCAGGTTCCACTCAGGGATTCGCTTTGTGGGTGTTTTGGGCTTTATTTTGGAGGTGTTGGAGTGAGAGAAAATAATTCAGTTTATGGTGTTTATAACCCTTTATCAGCAGTGATTTTTAAATATTTACCCGACCCCTGTTTGTGAGGTAGCTTTGTGTATCCCAGGGTTTATCTGGCAGAATTTGAGCAAGGAATTGGCGAGATCCCCTCTTCGCCGGTGAAAACATTGTGACTTCCACCTTAAACCTTCTTCTGCTCCAGAGCCAAGGCTGCTTGTGTTCTGCAAAAGCAGGAGGATTTTAAAGTTATTATTGTGGTCCTCAAAATGTGCTGGGGAAGGTTTTTTTACTCACCTTGTTCGGCTTTGTCGTTGTCCTGACTCCCTGTCCTGGGGCAGCGGTGAGGATGTGCAGGATGGGCGTCGGAGCTGCGTGTCCAGAGCCCGACCTGATCCATGGAAATTCCTCTCGTGGAAGGGAGAGATGGCTTAGACCAGTCTGGGTGGGGCAAGAGGCCACCGGCCCCTGGGCTGGGTCAGGGATTGTGTGTGCAGCAGGAGCAGGGCACGGATTGTCCCTCTGGGCTGGGCACTGAGAGGCCCCTCGAGGGCTGGCTCCAGCTGTGGCTCCTGCAGGAGAGCCCTGGAGGGGCTGGAGCGTGCCCAGGGCAGGGCAGGAGCTGGGCAGGGGCTGGAGCCCCAGGAGGGGCTGAGGGAGCCGGGCAGGGGCTCAGCCTGGAGCAGAGGAGGCTCAGGGGGCCCTTCTGGCTCTGCCCAGCTCCTGCCAGGAGGGCACTGAGGGGGGGTCGGGCTCTGCTCCAGGAACAGGGACAGGAGCAGAGGGAACGGCCTCAGGCTGGGCCAGGGCAGGCTCAGGGTGGGCCCCAGGAGCAATTTCCCCATGGGAAGGGTGCTCAGGCCTCGGCAGGGGCTGCCCAGGGAGCTTTGGAGTGCCCATGCCTGGAGGTGTCCCCTGGAGGTGGCACTGAGTGCTCTGGGCTGGGGACAAGGCGGGCACCGGGCACAGCTGGCACTGCCTGGGCTGGGAGGGCTTTTCCAGCCTCAGGGATCCTGGGATTCTCTAATTCTGGGAAGTTGGCTGAATTGCCACTGCAGCTCTTTCCAGGGGATCCCAGCTGCCCATGGGGACATCCCAGCACCCTGTGGTGTCGTGCCCAGTCTGCAAAACTGGGGAAGAAGGAGCAAGAATGGGGAATGTTCCCTCCATGTCTTTTTTTTGTTTGGATTCCATTATTTTCCCTTTCCAGTCTTAATTAAGCTTAATGAACATACAAAGTAAACTTGTTGAAATATATTCACATCAAAAAGTCATGGCAGGAAAACAACTTGGACTTCCTGGGGAGCTCTTTTCTCAGCAAGTTTCTGATAAGGAGAATTTTGCAGCGTTACACTGAAGGCCTTTTTAGAGTGTATTGTGCTTAGAAGAAGAGTTAAAGAGTTTCTGGAGTTTTAAGGAAGGTGTTTAATTAATTCTGAGGTTTAACTGATTCTGCCTGGAAGGTTGAGGACTCCCCATCCCTGGCAGTGCCCAAGGCCAGGCTGGACCCTGGGGCTGGAGCAGCCTGGCACAGTGGGAGGTGTCCCTGCCATGGCAGGGGTGGCACTGGATGATCCCCAAAATCCCTTCCAGCCCAAACCCTTCTGTGACGTTGTGGCCAATTGTTCCTTTAACTGTTTCTAGTAATAAACAATTGAAATGACCCTGAATCGTGGTAGATTTGTTTGCTGTTTATTTCAGATTTAAAAGGCACATTTTTTGGCTTCTTTTGAGAAATTCTCAAGACTTTCTGCTCTCTAAAATGAATTAAATTCAGTGTTGGGATTGATGTTTTGATTTAGCTGTGAGTTGGTATTTATAGTATACTTGTATTCCTTAGATTTTAGTTTAATTTCTTCTATAATTTCCTTTGATCTTAAAAGTTGAGAAAAAAAAAATTAAAAATCTAAAAAAATTTCGTTTTTTTTTTTTTGAAGAAAGGTGGATTTGGGTACAGAGGAGTTCAGGCATCACTTTGAATTTAAAAGTTGCTGCTTCCTCTGCATCCAGGTCCGTGGGTTTCATGTTCCCATCTGCTTCTTTGGCTTCCACACTATTCAAGTGCTGACTAAAATCTGTTTTGAGGACGGGGTGGTCATTTTAATTCAGAAGGAATTCTGATCACTTCCCCCCAAGTTATTTTTGGTGATTTGCCCGCTGTAACTTTCTATTTGCCATTTCTGGAACAGTCTCTCCTGCTTTTGTGTTGACACAGTGTGGGATGGGAACATGGAAAGGTTGTCATGGTCAGGAGCACCTGGGCGTTCCCATTTGTCCCTTGTTGCATCTTGGGAAAATCGTTCTGTTGTAGTTGGAGAAACCTCTGTCCCTGAATTGAATTGATCCAGATCTGGGCTCCAGCACAAGAAAGGTGTGGAAATGTTGGAATGAGTCCAGGGGAGCCACAGAGCTGCTCCAGGGCTGGAGCCAGGCTGGGAGAGCTGGGAATGTTCACCTGGAGAGGAGAAGCTCCAGGGAGAGCTCAGAGCCCCTGGCAGGGCCTGAAGGGGCTCCAGGAGAGCTGGAGAGGGACTGGGGACAGGGCTGGAGGAACAGGAGCCAGGGAATGGCTTCAGAGTAGGATTTGATGGGATTTTGGGCAGGAATTGTTCCTGGCAGGGTGGGCAGGGGCTGGGCTGGAATTGCCAGAGCAGCTGGGGCTGCCCCTGGATCCCTGGCAGTGCCCAAGGCCAGGCTGGACACTGGGGCTGGGAGCAGCCCGGCACAGTGGGAGGGGTCCCTGCCATGGCAGGGGTGGGAATGGATGGGTTTGAGGTCCCTCCAACCCAAACCAGTCTGGGATCCCTCCCCAGCCCTGAACTTCCAGTTGGGAGTCCTCCCATTTCCATTACTCAGTTTCCAGGCAGCTGGGTCCAGCACAGCCCGTTTTTCCCAGGGGTTCAGCACAGCTCCCACATCTTCTGTTTCCTTGGAATGCTGCATTTATCTGGATTTTGATCTTTCCTGACTGCCCTGAGTGGTTGTACCCAACCTGAGGCTGCTGCTCTGAGTTGTTGATGCTTTTACAGCAATTGCAGAGTTTTTAAGCGTTTTCACTAATAATTTCTAATGTTTTATTAAGCGGGAAATGACAGCAAGGAAAGGGTTTTTCCCCTTAGCTCTGCTGCTTGGAATTGCAGCTTCCTTCTAAAGATGGATTTTGCCTTCTTTGATTCCCACCTCAGTAAATAATCCCAGGCCAACCTTTTGTAACTGCTGAGCAACCAAAAAAAGACATAGTTTTATCCTGCTGTTACTACATTGAAGGGATAATCAGGTAA
>WAAG01048281.1:14485-29891 GCA_013390105.1 Tichodroma muraria | reverse complement strand
GGGGAGCCTGTTCAAGTGCCCAAACACACTCTAGGTAACTTTTTTCTAATATGCAACCTATACCTCCCTGGCACAACTTCAGGCCATTCCCCCAGGTCCTGTCACTGGTCACCACAGAGAAGAGATCAGTGCCTGCCCCCGCTCTTCCCCTCATGAGGAAGTTGTAACTGCAATGAGGTCTCCCCTCAGTCTCAACAAACTGAGCGGCCTCAGCCATTCCTCATATGGCTTCTCCCCAAGGCCCTTCACCATCTTTGTTGCCCTCCTTTAGGCACCCTCTGAGAGCTTAAATATCTTTCTTGTATTGCAGTGACCAAAGCTGCACACAGGATGTTCTGTTAGGTTCTGCTAATTCTACTGCAAAACAAAGCTTTCTTCCCCAACTACACTTTGAAAAAAGTTATCCAGACATATCTGCTCATAATTTACATCTCATGAATCACGATGGGCTTTCTCCCCATCAGTAAAATTTTAGACGTTTTATAAGATAATAGCCCTACTGCAATTTCCCTTCCAGGTTAAAAAGGGAAAATAACTTCGTTAATGGTCAACCAGACCAGCACTAGAGTTAGAAGCAGGATTTCAAAACCCAGTGCTACGTGCTACCTGCTAAATAGCACAGCACCCTTAAAATGATTTTGTAATCACAGTTAACCCCAACCCTCTACAAACTGGACAGAATTGAAGCAAAAAACTAGAGCAAGGTTAGGTTGAACAACTTGCTCTGTTGCTGTGGGAAACCTATAGCAATAAAAAAAACCAGCTCCACTTCAATCCCCAGAGAAGTGACAAGCACTGGATCACAATCACTCCTCGTCCCAAGTGGGGCAAACAAGCTAAGTCTTTGGCCTGTTCTCAAGTGACTTAAATCATTTAGGAGAGGACAACTCTAGCCCTCACCTCATTGAAGAAGACTACTTTAAACACCACTGTTACCAGTTATCTTTGAAGTGTGAATGAGATAAGTGAAATAATACACTTCAACTAAGATCAGAAAATCATAGCTTTCACTTATGTACTACCTTTTCCACAAACAAACCAAAATTCTGGAACAGTCAAACTATCAAATTCACATAAGACATTAGAACAAGGAACTCCTGTATGATCACTAAATAGATGTGCTTCACAACACTACCTCATATGTAAATGCTATCATCAGTAGAATTATATAAATCCTAAAGTATCTGGGGAATTAACACTGCAAATCCACAGAACAGTTTCTAAACAACAAAATAATACATAAATCCACACATGGGAAACACAGAGTCCATAAAGCAGATAACACAGAAAATGGAAGAAAGTGTCCTGCTCTGCAGATATAATCCTCTGTGAAGCAGAGTTTAATCACTCTTTTTCTAGGCTATGTGACAGCATGTCACCTGCTCTGTTTGTAGGTCATTTCCTGTCCTTCATCTTCACTGCAAGACAATTGCCTAAATGATCTCCACCAAAGGTAACACTTTAGCAAGAAAATTCAAGGTGGGGGAAAGAGGAAATAAATATATGTAATGTAGTTAAGAATGATTTTCTGCATAAGTTACAGCTGTCCACTAAAACTTAAGCACTGTTTTCAAAGCTAAGAGAATATTTTCAGAGACCCCTTCAAGGTTTCATTTTCCAAACAGTTGTCAGTAGTGGCTAGAGAAGCTCAGGAAAAAAAAGTGATTCATACCTGCTATTTCAGTGAGCATTTGTTTTTGCAAAACATACACTTAGCACAACTGATACACAAAAAATGCCTAGACCCAGACATTCAGGATTAGTGCCAAAACACATGTTTAAAGATGAAGTGGAATCTCTTTTGGATTGCTTAATGATGATTTTCTCTCTTTTAGTCCATTGAATAGCTTATGTGGAAGACATAGGTTCCCATCCTCCCTCCTAATTTGAATCGTTTACCCTGCATTGTTTCTTCTCTTTCTAAAACCTCAGATATGGAAGAGTTGTGCTGATGCCACACCACATTCCTTTTCCACAATGACTTAAAGTAGTCCTAATATGGCAAAGCTCTATTAACCTCAGATGAACTACCTTGTTCAAGCATGATACATAGTTACTAGTTTCACACAAGTTAGGCGGGATACATTGCAGATTAGTCAGGCAACAAGTGAAGGAAGGTATTATTTGGAGCACTGCTCTCTCTCCAGACAGATTTTCCTGAAGAAACAGTTCAGGTGAAGAAAAATAAAGTTCTACATATCAAATCACTGTACAGAAAGGTCACTTTTTTTTAGGATAACTCTATATGCTCCTCTATGAAATACAAAACAATATTGGATATATTTTGTCATTGAAAAGCTAGAATTCCCATCATCTTTGTTGCTACAAAGCGATATCACAGGCATGCACAAAAAAAATGACAAGACACACACACACACACACTGCTGATAGAGGTTAACAAACAGATCTACGCAAGTTGGAGTCACCATAAAGTGCACACATCAGCCTTCCACAAACATAAAGAGCAGCCCATTAAACCAGTGCGTCACAACTCAGCTTCTCCAAGTTATCAGGAATCACCGTTCACCGGCTCGTCTACAAGTCTGAAGTTTGGGAGCTAGCTTTCATAGAGTATCTCAGTAATAATGTAGAAATAAAAAAATAAAACCTACAATAAACCAAAACCCTAATCAAAGAAAACACCCAGTAAGTATATTGTTTGAAGTAGGACCACAAATAGCACAGAGACAGTGCTCTCAGTTGCTAGTTCCAGAAGTGGAATTCCTCATTAGCAAAGAGAAGAGCTAAAGGCTTGTAATTGCATGAAAAAAAGCATGCATTTAATTGTGTTTTGCCATTAAGAGAAGTGTGGGTTTTGTTAAACTAAGTCTTTAAACAAAGAAAGGCAAAGTCTGCAGTAAGGTTGGCACCCTAGGTCCACCACCTAGTTCCTTCCTCCATACAGAAAGTCCTGCTTAGTCTTAAACAACTCTCCCCTTTCTATCCCACTTTCTGTCATCATCTCCATAGATTCTGACACTCAGGAGAGCTCAGCCGACCCAAAGTAAGCCAAATATTTTGCAGAAGTCGTTTCATAGCGATGACCTTTATCATTTCATAAAGAACTGAAAATTCGCTTGTAATTTAACACTCTCCGGGATCTGACTGTGCTTTTTTTCCCTGTTTATTTTTTCAAGGCACCGGCAATAACCAGCTTCCAGCTTTCACTGGAGCCGAGCAGCAGCGGCCATCCGGGAGCAAGCGGCGCTGGCTCCGGCGCCTCTGCTGCGTGGCTGGGCACAGGCGGCCGGGCCGGCCAGGCCACCCCACCCCACCTCCTCCGGCACGCAGCGCTGGGTCTCAGCTAATGCATCATTCCCGTGTCACTTGTTCCAGCGGCGCCATGTGACTGGGCCAGCGGCCAGGAACACAGCTACTAAATACAGACACTGCCAAGGCACGTCTGGGAACTGCCTCTGCCAGAAAATGAGATTAAGAGAAATCTTTTATCCTGCCTCTGCCTTTCCCCACCTTCTCTTTAATACAAGCAAGAACCACACACTGTACATCTGAAGGAGAATTTTGAGCAACGATGGAAGGCAGAATTATTTATAACGCTGTATTAGCTCTTACTCCGTAGTAATGCTGTATAAAAGTACTGACATCTCAGACCTCAGTATCTCCTAAATAAGCGAGCCGGCCAAGACAGACATCACCACACCTTAGGGCTGGTATCCTGAGGCATATGTTCAGTTGCCTGCTCTTTCCTATTCCTTCTCCCTCCTCTATAAAGCCCTACATTCTATATTTTGTTCTTTTTATTTGAGAAAGAGTCTGCATACAGCTTTCAAACCTCTGTTCAAAGGATTAATTTTAGAATATGAAAAAAAGTTACTATGAAAAAATGTTATTTATTGGACATAAGTAAATACATAGATACAGAGAGATGAACAATGCCTGGTGTTTAACATTCCCCCACCCAATTTTTTCTAGCTAACTGAAAATTTTTTTCTTCTGCTATAACACACACAAAACACCTTCACTCAATGAAGCTAAAAAGATGCGAATCTTAACAGCAACCTTTTTTTTACAAATTTCCTCCACTTCTGCTATGAAAAAGCTACATTCACAAGAGGGCTTTGTGAACTGCAGAGAGTGTGGCACTTTCTCAAGCTTTACAGACAGAAGTTTAGGACACTCTCTTCAGGGGTGCAGAAAGATTGCAATCCCCGTTTCTCATCATTGTTCTGAACACGCACTCCCACTGTACAAAAGAACACTCTCAAGGAGGGCTAGAGGCAAGTGCTATCCAGGGACCCCATGTCCCTCTTCCAAGGGAAACTGCTTCAGAAGGGGTCAGCTTCATTTAACACAAAAGCACAAACTCAGCAATATCACTTCACTTAAAAAGAAATTAAAATTTACCTCCTAAATTCTTATTCTATGAAATCAGATGCAGCTCTCTAACAGTGCTGAGAGCTGAAGAAGCCCAGGGTTTTTGACTAGCTAACATAACCATTTGCAGAGGTGTTACCAATATTATGTTATACTGTTGTAAGAACAAGATGTGTTTTGTTCCTTCTAAAACAGAGGTTGCAACTGAAAAGTTAGTCTGCAATAACCAGGAGCGGAAGGAAGAAAAACTAAGTGGAATATCTATGAGATGGTACTGATCTACCCAACTGGCAAGAATATGGGAAAGAACATATACACAAGTAACCATGCTTGATCACCCAAAAGTTGCTACAGCATGAACAGCAAAGTCCATTGCCTTGGTCTAGATGAATGCCAGGAAATCCTGACTTAGATTGAATGAAGCGATAATATGGGCGGATACAACGTCAGCTCCGGCATTTTTCACTAGTTATAGCCAAAAATATGTTTTGCTCCTCTTATTGTTGTTATGATAATGTGTCTATTCCATCCAAAACACCTTCCTTAACTCTCTCTTGTAGACAGCATGGAAAGTACCTTTCTAGTAACTAGAACTGAATCTTGAAGGCTTAGACAGATTCATTTTCAAGTTTCACTGGAAAGGGAAGGAGGAATCATGTCTTGGGACTGTGTGCAGAAGATCAGGACAATTAAATCACTCATACCATATACCCTATATACCTACTCAATGAAAAAGACTACACACAAAACCAACCAAACAAACCACAGTCCTGAAGCTGACTGGCATGGGCAAACCTACCCTTGCTGCAAGCCACTATGCTAAAGACTTACGTTCTGTTTACCACCAATTGCGTAGGACTTTGAATGCATAAATAGTCATTAAGTTATGAAACAGCCTCCCCTCCTTAAAGCAGGCCAACCACTCTAAACTACTCACATAGGATCCCAAACATTTTCTCAAAAACACTGGTATTATAGTACACTTAGAAGTTCATCCAGTCAGGTTTGTACATAATTACGGCTGACCGCACCCAGCAGTATGCTAGCATTTGGCTGCCAAGTATCAGTCCATCAATCCTGAAATATTTGAGAAAAAAAATAAAAATCACACAGAAAATCCAAGTTGCCTCCTTGTCCTGCAAGAAGAATGACTTGCACATTCATAGATGCAAACAAATTTCAGTCAGCAAGCTTATGTAGCAATTATGTAGACAAATTAGAAATCGTTCTCCTCACGAGAAGGTAAAAATTGGTCAAGCGCCTTTAGTGTTCCCCAGAAAAACAGTATACAAGAAAATCCTTTATAACAGACCTGATTTACTCCTGAAATTAAGTCTACCAGAGCAGGCTCACTAGAAACCATCCTAACAGCTACAGATTCAGGATAAATTAATTTAAATACAAACAAAACTCTTTTCACTTTCTATCAAAAGGATACAACTCTAATGAAGACTATAGTGAACTTCTAGCGCTTTAGCAAAGCAAACAAAAAGCCAAAATCAAATCAAATGTCAATCAAATTTCTAGTTCACATGCTAACAATTTAATTTCAATACAAATACAGAATTATTTCTTTAAGCAGTAAACAAAGTTTAATTCAGAGGTTCAAGTCATCTTTGGCACTCCAGACGTGTTTTGCTTAAAAACAAAGAAATTGGACAGATGCATTATCAATGTGCACATGGGTTCATTGAGTTGACTGTTTTTTTCAAAAAACCCACATTCACTACAAAATACATTGTTCTGTTTGTATTTTTGTCTTCTTTCCATACCTATCCCTGCACCCATTCTCCAGTCCAGCTCTACATAAGCATTTTACAGCATTTCTACCAAGTGCTACCATAAAGTGACAGACAGAAATAGTTATTTTCAAATATATGTTACTTCCCTAGCTCCATTCAAGAGCATTCCCAAATACATCCCCGTCTGTAAGACTGCTTACAGGAACTTCTGAACACAAGAGATTTAGTACCTGAACTTTTTTGAACTCAACTGTACTGTAATCTAGTCCACAGGAGGCGACTGACGTATATCCCCAAGTCTCCTAAGTATCAAAGTCATTAGGTATTACTCACCCACTCCCGAAGTTAGAATTGTGTCTGAAACCATTTTAGTGCTTTGTAAGCATGATTTATATGCACAGGCAAATGTCATAAATACCTTTATAAGGAGAGAGGGTTAATTTTTCCAGCTCTTTAACCTGATGTGATCTAGAAATGCTTTCAATAGTTGGGAGGGCAGAGGTTGCACTCCTGAAGCTGTTTTAAGTGGCTAACATGGGAGAACAACCTTCCTCCAGGCTAAAAGCCAAGACCTAGTAGGAGCTAAGATGCATGTCACTGTGGATGTCTGCTAAATGAACTGAAGTGGACACCAAATCCCTTTTCTTTATTCCTGCCTTCTCAACACAGCTGAGGATTAGCCCTCCATAACCATTCCTGCATGGTGTGACAGCTTAACACAGACTACTGTAAGAAGAGCTGGTTCTATCACTGACCTTTACACAGACATGACTGAGAGGGCTTCAACACTGTTCTATCAACACTATTGTGGAAGTGATAAATGTTCAGCCAATACCCAATTCCAGCACAGAACAGAGAATGCAGTAGCATCTTGTAACACTGGAGCCATTCACCAAGACCAAGCTTTCACATGCATGGACTAATCCTGCTGCTCCACAGCCGAGCAAAGTGGTTTCTGCACCAAATTTCTTCTTCCCTGCACCTTCCTCCACAGCAGCCTCATAGGTCTCCACCCACCTTGTTCAACCCAAGCTGTTAAACAAGACAGGACACTTCAGAAACAAAAGGCTCATGACCTCTCCTATAGTACGATTTGTCCTAAAAAGTACAACCCATTTTAGAGTGCAAGTTAGAGAGAAGACTGTTAAATGTTAAGATTTTAAAAGGTCATCTTGGGGGAATATGAAAAGAAAGGCAAGCAAATGCGACAGACACAAGCACTCAACTGTTCAGCAATAGCTGGACAAGCTCATGTGCCCCCATAGAAAAACAGAAGATACAACAAAAATTTGTCTGAACATAAACTAATTTCTGTGAATCGCAGATTTCAAAAAGTTCCAATAACTGTCTTTTCCAGACCACAGGGGGTTTTAACATTACAACATTATATTACATTCTGTAAAATTACCCATATTCAGTGAAATAATTATTTAAGAATAACTTGCTCAGAACTATGTATTCAACAGTTTGTACAGCCTTCCCTCTGAGGTTTCCTTCAAAAACTTTATCTAATGTACTCTTCTCAGATTTTCTCTACTCCTGGAGCTGTGCATTAACAAACCCAACTGCAAGAGTTGAGCAATTTCAGGTGCTGGATAACATCCAGATTCAGAATTCAGTACAAATACTCTGCACAGAAATTCAGAGCATTAAGTTCATTCAAGCCTCTGTTTTCTTTCATAAAAGTCAGTAAACTCAGCGAAAACAAAAGCTGAGTTGTTATTGCAAGAAATTTCCCAATTTCATTATAAAAAATTAAGTACTACCATGTTCAGATTTCTAATTTGAAAGTACTAATACCATATTCAGACTGCTAGCACCTCTAATAGAAAAATAAATAAATATTGTCAATTGTTTACTTAATACAGTTGATTTCATTAGCACATCTAAAATTTCACTGAGCACCTTGGAGGAGAAAAGTTGAGCTGTATTGCACTGAAGTGAGAGCATCCTGCAGAGAAAGTGCCATACTGATTCAATAATTACATCACATACAGCTCAAGTTTCACTTCAGCACAGTCCATGGAAGTGGAATCATGACTCAGTTTTAAGAGCAGCAAGAGTGATGTAAAGCCCTCATGCCTATCAGTACAATTCTAAGAATTCCACCAATATCCAGAAGTGTGCTGACTGACCAAAGACAATTCAGCTGGTCAGGTAAATGCACCTGCACTTGCCCGAGTCAATGTGGGGAAGAGACAAGCACTGTTGCCAGGACTCTGAACCACATCCTCTCAGTGCCTCAGAACACTTTGTCTTGTAGCCTGCACAGGAGCTTGTCTTGTGACTTCAGCCTTGCACACTAAAACATGACATTACTAAGGTATTTGAGTGACAAACCCAGACAAACAGGGCAAACGGAGTGACTTGAGAAAGGCACTGTTAAGGTGGGGAGAGAGCAGAACAGAGAAGAACCTGAGCATGAAGGTTAAGAAGCAGCATAGTCAGAGCACACACAGAGGAGCTGATTCATGACAGGCAAAGGTGAACTGCCGTGTCCACTCCTGTTAGTCAGACCAGCAGTAATCTGACACTATCACAGGAAGCACACAGAAAAAGTGCAGATATTTGTTGTCTTCACATGAATACCCCATTCAAAGTCCTCCTTTTCCTGCTTATTTTCTCTAGCAAGCCTGTTCACCACCACCCTACAGAATTGCATTCCTCATCTTTTGCCTAAGAAGTGTACCCATGGTAACCTTCACACTGCAAATACTGGTAATTAGGACAGCCTAAGAACATTCTTCTTACAATGCTTCATCTAAGTTGCATAGAAGACAACAGCATTCTCTTAATCAAGGGTGCACTCAGAAGTAATTCTTGACAAATATAAAATGCAACACATGAGTCCAAATCTGAATTTACTCTTCAGAAGCTATCCATGAACATCACTAAGGTGCAAAGTACATGATGAAAGTACATGATGGTGTCAGAAGGAATTCTTAAAGGAACAGGTATATCACTGAAGTTTGTAGCAGTGAGTAGTATTAATCCAAACAATTTTCTTTGCAAAGGAAGTCCTCAGCAGCTTCAATAATACTGAAATATCAGAACAAGGAATTATCTATATGAGAAAAATTACTCCATTTTCAGTCCCCCCTGACCGCAGCTACTTTGTCACATCTCCTCTCTCAGGGCATTTGGTCTGCTGTTACTCACTGTTCAGACCAAAGCAACAGCTGAAGGCCACTACCATGCATTGGAAACACCTACATCCCACAGCAGCAAAGTGGGATGACATGATGACTAATAACTAAAACACTTTTGTCAAAACTCTTCCATATTCCTTTCCCCTAAATTGAATAAAGCTATTTTGCAACTTTAACTTACTTTACATAAGAAAGTTACAAAGTTTATGTAAGTTTACATGAAGCCAGCCTCTACTGGCAACAAAGCTCTCCATCAGTTTTTAGAATGTTTCTCCACAAATTCAGCTTTTATGAATGGTTGTCCACATTTTTCAGCCCCAAGCTTTATTTTCTCATTCACATCAAGCCATTTATGTCAACAGGTATCCCCTTACAGCATTAGCATCACTGTGTTAAATTGCAGTGTTTCCTGCTTTAAGGTGTGCCACCAACAAGGAAAGGTACCTCCAAGGCTTTCTGCTGCTACCATTCCCCAAATCACTTTCCACTGAGCATAGTATGTGGCACACTACCCACCCAGATTTAGACATGTCAACAGCAGAAGTGCCCTAAGAATAAGGAAACAAGCACCTACTATCCAACTGCACACCAATTTCAGAATCAATGCCTGGAACTCCATGGATAGTTACTTGTAAATCAGAAGTAAGATAACCTACGGACAAAACCCATTTGACTGTCAGGCAATAATGCATCTTTTCATGGAACTAAATAACCAGGTACATGCATCCCTCTCAGAACATCAGCAGCTTGTGCATTTCCACACAGTGTTTTGTCATTTGTGGCAAAAAAACTAAAACAAAAAACAGGGTGTCTTCTTGCAACTTTAAGAAAGATGGAGCCAGACTAGAGGAAACCAAGAGGTTGCTCAGTGACAGCAGTGTTTAAGGGAGGGGAAATCCAAACAACTGAAGAAGAATACCCTTAGCTCCTGCAAAGCTCAAAACCAGAGGACTTGGGGCTTGTTTTCCTTCAAAAAAGCCTCAAGCTGGAAGTGTGGTTTCCATGTCAAAAGACCATACTTTCAATTACTTCCTCTCTAAGCTGTTTTTGAGTAAGACTGTAATAAATCTCTTTCTGCAGAACTTATTCTTTAGCTCACTTTACTGACGAAAGACTAATGCCAGCACAAAGATGTAATACTGCAGCCTAAGGCTCACCTTCAGCTGCCTGTGAAATGGTGTATGGTTAAGATCTGGTCTTTGACCTTTCCTGCCCCCATGCTCAGATCTGGCTCTGGGCTGGATTCCCCTTTTACAGCATATAAAACAATGATTTTCTTTCAAATATTTTTCAAAAGGTTTACAGCCAGATGTTTATGGATATTTCCATGTATGAAGATGAACATGTGTGCTCAGTAGGGTTACTGCTATGTGGACCTCTACAAAACTGCAAGAAGCTCAAGAAAAAACCCTATTAGGCCACAAGAGCACTCTGAGGAGTGTTTCATTCGAACAAACGGACATACAAGCACACTCCAAGCTCACTACTGCTTTCTTTCCTTTTCAGAAGGTGGAACACTGCCAAGCTGGTAATAAATGCTGTGAAATAATGCTTAGCAAGTAGGATCTCACCAAGCATTCGAGAACTATGACCAAAGGAATCACTAGTACCAGCTGCCAAACAAATGATCTCATATACCAAAGCTAACAAACTGTTACCAGATAGATATCCTGCAGCTACAACATGACATCCGTTCCATTACAGACACCAGAAGGAGCAGCTGATACTTAAAGTTGAAGAAATAGACTGCATGCAAGTTTCAGACACAGCTGAAAAAACACAACCTTTTAAAAAAAAAAAAAAATAAAATGAAGTTATTCCCTACTTTACAACAGTCCTTCACTATATATACCAGTACCGAAGAAATTTAATCACAGGTTGCAATGCAGAAATTATATATTCAGCAGTGAAAGCAGTCTTCCAAAATCTCCAAGACATTTATTTTCATTAAAAAAAACCAAAACCAAATCAAACTATCAAAGACTGAAATTAAAGTGAAGTATGAACCCACAGCTTAAGGATAACCTCAGACTTTATGTTGGAAAGTACAGAAAAGCACTAATGTGAAACTTCTTCTAGAATCAGGTATACACAATTATAGAAAAACTGCTATCAGTTAAGTAAAATCAAATTGTCTGCAACCCAGTATCAATTTCCTCAAGGTCATCCCCCAATACCTTACTCAAATATATGCTCAGCACTTGAGACATTCTAGTCTTGAGATACTATGTGCATATACTCTATGTAATCCCTAAAACTTAATGGATTGTACAATGGGTAAGGAATTGGTTGGATGGCCACATCGAGAGGGCAGTGATCAATGGCTCAGAGTCCTGATGCAAAAGGACAAGTGGTGTCCCTCGGGGAATATCAACGATGGAATTGCTTGCACCCTTAGCAAATCTGCAGACTCTGCTTGTCTGAACACCTGAAGGATGGGATGCCAGCCCAAGGGACCTGGACAAGCTCAAGAAGTGGGCCCACGGGAATCACAAGACAAAATGCGAGGTGCTGCACCTGGGTAAGGGCAAACCCTGGTATCAACACAGGCTGGGGATGGACGAACAGATCGAGAGCAGCCCTGCACAGAAGCACTTGGGCGTGCTGGTGGTGGGTGAGGTGCTGGACACGACCCAGCAATGTGCACTTGCAACCCAGGAAGCCAAATGTGTCCTGGGCTACATTAAAAGCAGGACCAGGGAGACTACTCTGCCCTCATCATATCCCACCTGCAGTGCTGCATCCAGCTCGGGGGGTCCCCATCATAGGGAGGACATTGACCTGTTGGAGCAAGTCCAGGAGAGACACATGATTAGAGGGATGGAGCACGTCTCCTATGAGGAAAAGCTGAGAGAATTGAAGCTGTTCAGTCTGGAAAAGAGAAGGCTTCAGGACGACCTAATTGTTGCTTTCCAGTACCTGAAGGGAGCCTACAGAAAATATGGGGAGAGAATATTTTAAAACGCATACTGACAGGACGAGGGAGAATGGCTTTAAATAAGGAGAAGAGGTTTAGATTAGATATTAGGAAAAAATCTGTACTGTCAGGGTGGTGAGACACTGGAAGAGCTTGCCCAGAAAAGTGGTGGATACCCCATCCTTGTAAATGTTGAAAGCCAGGTTGGATGGGGCTCTGATCAGTCTAGTCTAGTGGAAGGTGTCCCTGTCTAAGGCAGCAGTGGCTGGAACTAGAGGATCTCTAAGATCTCTCCCAACACAAGCAGACCTATGATTCTGCTGAGTACATGACCCTGGTAGCACTCAAAAAAATTGCACAAACTACGCTAAACCAATCTTGTAAGGGAAGTAACACTTGATACAGAAATAAGAAGTTTTTGGGGAATTTATCCACATAAATACACACTGCTTGCACACAAAGTAATTAGGGTTTTCCCAGAGCCTCAGAAGAAATATATTCAATTACAGCTACTCAAGCGCCTCTGCTGAAAGGGGTGCGTGTATACACACACATACATCTTTACATACATATCACACACACATATATGTATTTTCAGTTAAGGGAAGCAAGAAACAGCAGTAAAAAAAAAAGAAGCTCAAGTCTGTGTACAAAACTGCTTAGAACAAATGTAATATCTCACTAACGCTCATCTGTTCTCCAGCTGGTGTAAAATTTCTCTTTTTGTAAAAAAAGAACTAAGCTACTCTATAATTCTAACTACTACCCTTCTACCACTTCATACTTCCATTATCTTCAAGAGAGGCCTGGGCCAATAGAAAGTCCTACTATCCCAATAGGTCAATATTAGCATCTACACCTCACTTTTACATTCTTTTCACCCAGCAGGTAAAGGTTGTACTCATGTGAACATGTAGTGCAGCCCAGACTAGCTCCCCAGAGTGCATTAATTGGTGCTAAGGACCTGACACCCACACTATATGTGTTCTGGAACTTAACTTTTGACCAGCTGTAGTATGGTCCCAGGGACTGAATACCCATTAGTGGTTGGAACACACTTTCTAATTTCATTCATTCCAACAGGAATCCAGTTTATGTACCAAAGCCACTTGGCTTTGTGAGCCAAAGTGCAGTTAGTGGAAACAATTTAGAGGTTTTCTTTAAAAGAGCACTCCTGAGCCAAATTAGTATGTATTATTATTCATGCACCCAGGAAATCGTTTCCTGTGGCTCCACATTCATCTATAGGCACCATGTCTCTTGCTCTTTAAGGCTGTGCCAGCTCATCCTGGTAAGCAGCACAGACCTTGAAGCTTGATGTTTCTTTCAGAGCCGAAGAGACTAAGCAGCATGGACCTCTGGCCAAGATTTAGCTCCCATTAAAGGGGAGTGCAACAGAATGAGCATGTGCAGTACTTGCTACAGGCAAACTGCAAGCCTGGTTGATAGCTCTCTGCAACAGAACTTTTCCTGGTGCTCCTGGGAAGACTAGAAAACACAAAGTTTCCCAACAACATAGCTGAAAAAAGTTGTCAAATTACATTAATTTGAGGAGGCATTATCTACTAAAGAGACTTGTGGTGATTCCTCTGTTGTTCAGGGTAAGGAGGGTGTGTAAATACACTTAAGCTTTCAAGGCTTTCATAACAATTGAAAATCTAAGGATACAGATTATTATTGGTCTCACAGGGCTCCTTAACAGAGCTTAACACTGCAAGACATATTGAAAGTGGAGGGACCTCACTAATCAAAATCTGGAAGGAATAAAGCTAACTAAAAATCCTGAAAAAGACAATCTCATCATTAGAAAATGATTCTGCCATTTTGCATCTAATGCTGACCTGCAGTATATGCTTAATACAGAAGCTACCAAAGGATTATGTCTCCTACTTTACTTAGATCAAATCACACCTCTCCACTCAAACAGAGATTATTGTTGAAGAGAAAGTCTATTAAAAGCATTGCAGCAAAGCTTCTAAGACCCGGTAAGCATGGTCTTGCAGACCATGAACAGATCACTGGAAAGAAAGAAAAAGCATTACTGCATACTTAAGTGTCGTAAGGAAGAAGCTTAATATTAAGAAGCAAAAATAACCCTCCATTCACATGTAAAATACTTCAAATAATTTTATTAACCTTAGGTGTGTCAAAAAAAAGTCAGATAGAAAGGGAATGAGGAAAAATTGGGGATAAAAAGAGTGAAGGGTACTTAGAGTAGTATTTTCATTATAATAGCTTTTATGTGAAGTGTCACATCATTTAAACGTTACTCAAACTGAAAACTAAGTGTGGAATATCTTCCCCAAAAAACAGGAAGAAGGAAAAAGTACAATCCCTAACTTCACTAAATACTCCAGAAGGAATAATCTTACTGATTTCAAGGGGAAACACACTGTGCAAGGAATCTGCCTACCTGATAATCCAATAACAATCCAATAATCCAGAACTAACAGCACTGCTCTCTGACAGAATATTTTTAAGTACAATGCAAAACAACGGAGCTAATCTGGAACTGTCAGTTTCGATGTGGAAAATGTTTTCTTCCATATTAAAGGAGATATTTAACTCATAAGGTGAATAAGTGCTAAAAGAAATAAGTACCAGTTACACAAAAGTAACCTGCAGTTACAAGTACAATGTATAGACTCTGCAGCTTCACAAAATTCACCAAATTCATTCTCTAATTTGAACGGAGCTCCAATACTGTGTCAAATATCACCTTGTAACCCAAATGTATTGTCATTTTCATCTTACACCATTGTTCTCCATGATCTTGCAACTTTAACCATGCACATGGCCATGTCCCACACAGACCACCTTTTAACGTTTCCACGACTGTGATCTTTCACACTTGGCACCAAGGCATTTTGTGGATCAAAATATTGTCCACTCCTCTCCCTCACCATCTTTAGTAGTTTCAGCGGTGAAAGCCCAGATTCCAATTCAACCCCGTGTACCATCTGATCACAAGACCAGTCAACTCATGCCGCACAGAAAAACAGGCACAGAGGTTACCGGGCACGCATGTGATTGTCACTGAGCTCACCGGGCCACTCGGTCTTGTGAGCACCACAGATGTCACACGAACAAAGCTCCAAAGCACCAGCCTGAGCAAAATGCTGTCCCCGAAGGTTCAGAAAACACTAATAGCTCAGTATTACACAGAGAATCAATATTATATAAAGGTTATACGCATAAACCCTGAAGCAGCGATAGCTACTGAACCCCACCTTTCAGCACGCGCGGTACCAAAAGCGGGGGGG
>WAAG01048277.1:0-27183 GCA_013390105.1 Tichodroma muraria | reverse complement strand
CGGGCGGGCCGCCCCTTCCCGCTGCCGGCGGCGCCCGCGGCAGCGCTGTCCGGCGCTTCTCCCGCCGGGCTGGTGGCCAAGTGCGGCTCGAGTTGGGTCACCGGCGACGAGCTGCTGGTGGCGACCTCCCGCTGTCGGTGTGGAGCGGGTTAACCCTGCCTAGAGATGAGACCGGCAGCGCCGGGCCGCCTCCGTGGGCCGCAGCGCGTCTCTCGGTGTGTTCGATTGAGGGCAGTCGGCGGTCCCTCGGCGTAGGGCGCGGGGCTTTGGTGGGCGCCCGGCTGGGCGCTGCGTGTGCCGGCCTGCAGCTGCCGCCGCCGCGGCCTCAAGTGGGGTGTTCGGCGGGCGCGGAGCGGTCCGTGCCCGGGGAGTAGATGACAGCCCGGTGCCGGTCCTCGCGGTTAGCCTGAAACGTGTATTCTAGACCCATAGCTGCAGCTCTCCACGTTTTATTTATTATTGGGATTCTCTGATTTGATTCCTGGTGTTTTTTTTTCTTTCTTTTGCTGTCATGTCCTTTACTTTAGGACTTTGTCCTGCCCTTGTTGTAGCTGTGTTGCTACTTGCACTATTAAACAGGATATACACAACAGCATATTAAACATAGGTGCAGTAGAACGAAGACATCAAGAACATAGAAGCAGATGGCAGTAGCTGCAGGTGTAGCACTGTATTGTAGTTGCTCGTCATCTTTAACTACAAGTATTTCCCAATTCCATTAAATAATCCTCTCATACAGGCATAAAGAACAAACTTATATATAAAGGATTCTTTCTGCTCTCGTTTTCTATCTTTGAAAACAGAAACGGTAATGGCATGGCATGAGCACGTGCAAGCTTGAAGCAGATTATGCCTTAGTGAAATTGTTCTCGTGTTTACTATATTTGTAAATATTTTGTCATGTTTCTTCATGAAATATTGAATAACTGGTGCTCTGTTGCTTTATTTCTGTGAGATTCACAGAGCTGCAGCTAGTGTCTCAGGGGTTCTGTTTTGAGCATTGGTTGTAGATCGAGGACAAGTTGTTCCACTTCTGACATGCCATCAAAGCAAACTAGGGCAGTCTGTGTGGAGGAAGAAAATGGAATTAAGTTTTTTGTTTTTCATGGCAAGGCTTAAACTTTCAAAGAACTCAAACTAGTAGTATCTTACTGTTTTATCTGTTCTACCCACACTGATTAGCCAACTCCCACAACACCCTTCCAGAACAGATGGGAAGTTATGGGCAGCCATTGTCTTCCTTTATGTTCTCCAACTCAGCCTTTTAGGCAGAGGTACAGCAGGAGTCTTAGCTTGAAGTATTGTCTTGTGTGGCCTTCTGTCTCACACACATGCTGCAACCACAGTTCCTTTTTTATTTCTTTGAATTCACAGAATCAGCATTTCTCCAAAGTTCATCCTTTGCTCATATTGCCCTTTATTTTCTGTTACGACATCTTGGACTGCTTTTTCCCCAGTTTTTGGCCACATGGCTATCCTGGCAAGGTACTGGGAGTTCACTGGTTACTTTCCAGCTGTTTCAGTTCTTATGCCCTCGGATTTTCTGTAGTGATGGTACAGGAACATTGGTGTTTGTATCATGGGAGTGCACAGTCTGTCATCTGACTGCCTTTTCACATACAAAGTTTTCACTTGCAAGCCAGCATCACTAGTTGTGAGCTATGTCTTGTTTTATGGTATTTAGGTGTTTTTCTTTTTAAAGGATTAATTTTCTAGAAGGACTTATGTTGGACCACGCATGCATCTACACAGATGTTTTTTCCTTTTGGTATGTTATAAAAAACCCCCAAACATTTAATGTGGGATAGAGAACATATACAAAAGTTGCAGCTTGCTTTATGGGGCTGGATATTGCGAGGTGTATCTGAAATTTTCCATAAAATTTGCTATAAGATACTAGCAGAAAATATGTTGTAAAATGCTACTCTTTTTACTCACTCAATGCTTTAATATACTGTAGTCATAAATCCAGTTACAGAATATTTTCATTTTTGTTACTGGACATGTCTGGCTTCTGTTCATCCTTAGAGGTAACTTTCTGTGGCAGATGGTTTTGGAAGGAAATCAGTGGGGAATTGTGGAGGATATGAACATGAAAGTTGATAGAACGTGCTTAGCATGGGTAGCTGGCTAAAGTGGATTACTGAGAGATGCTATGAGATTTTTACTGCCTCTTGGAAAGTTGTATCTAGCGGTCCAAAGCCTCCGTCTCACTCCTTGCTCAAAAGGTACATCAGGGTCTCACCCTTTTTAGGACTGTAATACAGCATCAGGATTGGTGTCTGAGCTCCAGTGACAGCATAGGATGTGTGATGTGCCTTTGGGCTAGGAAATCTTGGAGATGACGCTTTCAGAATTCCAGATGACATTTTCCAGGGGAAGAAGCTTCGCTGCCACTACCAGTCAGCAATTCTGGTCCTTTTACTGCTCTCGCAGGCAGCCGGGGCTTGTTTTCCACAAAGGTTTCGGTGGCTGTCAGAGCGCTGATCCTCCTGGCCTGCTGATGGGTGACACTGCCTGGCTGCTGACCGTGATGGATGTGGTGCCTGTTTTGATTGGGTGACACTTGGTCTAGTGGCGAGCAAGGCAAAATGCCACAGGTAATGCTCGTAACAGACGTCCGAAATATATCAACTTGCGGCTTACATCAAAACGCGTAGCAGTTCTGCGGAGGATCTGGCATTGCTGATCCATACAGGGACCTTTCACAGATGTGTTTTGAAGCATCTTTGGACTTAATCTGAACATCTGTGCTGTTCCTTCACCCCTTTTGTGCAAGGCTGCTGTTGACAGCTGGACAGTTCTGTTAAGTTGCATGAAAATGGTAATTTTTCCCAGTATTCAGTGTGTGCTCTGCCCTTTCAGTGTGACACAGGTTTTTCTTTGCATTAGCAATGTAAAATGATACCATTTTAACTTGAAAGTTTGACAACAAATAGTGAGACAGTTGGAATTTAGGCTACCTCAGATGCATTGAGGGATTGAGGCTAAATGTATTTTATTCTTTGAATTGAGGTGCTCACTGATGAAATAATTAACAACACTGGTTTCACAGCTAATGGACAGTCCTACTGGGAGAGTATTACCCGTGTCCAAAATAGTATCTGGAGGTTATCTGTAGACTCACTTGGCTTCATTTCATAGGATCATAGGCTGGTGGGGTTTGCATAATTTTTATCTTGTGTGCATTCTAGTAATGCAACTGTAATCCTCTTAGTTAATCAAGAATCAGAAAAATACTGTAATAGGTATTACACAGATAAGAACAAAAATGTGGCACTTGTCTGAAAGAGCTCGCACCCTAATTATGTAAGAGGAGGAGAAAAGTGGATCTAGGCAGATGGAAGCAGTGATATGATATTAATCAGTGCAGCAGGTTATTTCTCTAACATAGTGATGGTCTGGTCTGTGTTTCTTATAAGCATCATGGTGAAGGTACAGCATGGGAATACTCACTGAGGTGACACGTTTCAACATTTCATAAGTGAACTGTAGACATTCTAGGAGGAGGCACTCATCTTCCAAGTGAAAAGTGCAAGATGGTAAGATGGGAAAAGGTTTTGGGAGGTGGAGACAGTGAAAGCAGTTTGCTTCTCCAACTCTTTTGCATAATGTTGTGAAGAGAAATAACCTGATTGGTTTGGTTTCCCAAGGAAAAGTGATTTTTAGTTCATACTAGCCTTGTAACTTCTATTGGTCTTAGCTCTACTGAATTACTGTAAAATGTAAATTTTTAAAAAAGTAGCAGCTATTTATTTTAGGAGCTACATTCAGCTCTTGTAAGTATCTAAATATGTACTTTATGAAGAGGGTCAATTTCTAAATATAGGAATATTAATGCTGTTAAATATAGACTATTTCAAGCATATCTTACTTGAATAAGATAGTCGAGGCACACCATAGATTTAACTTAACAAATTCAGCACATTGATTTTTGGCATTCTGCCAAATATGAAGCTTTTAAAATTAGATAGACAGATTGTTCTGCTGTTTTTGAAGTGGTTTGTTCTTTCTAGAATGGTGGGAATGAGCAGTTGAGTGGGGAGGTTTTGATCTTAATCAGCTTTTTGTAGGAAGATTGACATTAGGAGTCTTAATTTTAAGAAGTAAAAAGTCAACTGTGAATAGCTAGTGATGGTAATGATTACACTTCAAACTCTTGTATGCTGAGCTCAAAGAATCTGAACATGTTTGGCAAGGATTAGTTCTTAGTTTTGTATGAAATTATTTTTTAAAAAGAAAAGGTTTAGTTTTTTCTAATCTGACTTTTTATATTTTTTGTTTTTTACCAACAAAACTGTATAATTTCTACTTAAGATTTTTACTGTGGGTCAAGTAGAGATGAAGGCAGAGCTAACATACCCTCTGAACTCAGGTCTTCCTACCGCAAAAATCGGTGTCTTTTTGTTTGTCACATTCATTACTCAAATGTCATGTGCGCCGTGACTTCATTTTATGTGTATGAAATGAAAAACTTGAGTATGTTTGTTTTTCCATCCCAAAAGAAAACTTCAAACGAAGATTCATGGTGACCTCTTTCTGCATAGGAAAAGGAGGAAAGTCTGTCCCCTTTAGGATACTCCATAGTTGGTGGCTGTAGACAGAAAATTCTCATTGGACATATTTAAAAAATATGAGTATGGATTGGAAAGAGGCAAATCATGGGAATACTACCATGTTTTTTAAACTTCAGTGTGAAGTTAATTTTGTCTGAATTGTTCTTTTCTCTTTTGCCTGCTTGTCCTGAATGGCTTACGCCTATGGCCAACAATAAGCTATAGAGCATCCCTTTTGTTTTTTTATTAGCTGTATTTTAGGCCTTCTTGAGTCTGTTTGTTCAGCTTTTTCATTCCAATAAAATCTCAAATCTTTTATTTCCCATAAACTGACATATTTCTGAGAGGTTATTTCTGAAGCACCCTAGGTTTCTTCCTTGTTTAACTCAATTAAATATAATAATCAAATTCCTGCCATAAACATTTTGATTTTGAGATTATGCTGATTGGTGTTGATCATGTTTTTATTAAACGAGATCTCTAATTTGTAATGTTTTCAGTCCCTGAATGTACTGGAAAAGGGCAGGCAGTACTCCATATACATTTGCGCCGTAGATCATGTGGAGTAGCTCATTGCTCTTACCCTTCCATCACACTTCCGTGCTTTTCAAAATCAGGCACTAACCCTGGCTGTCTAAGTCCTTGATATGCTCTGGTTTTTCCAAGAGCTCACAGGTCAGTAAACATTGTCTGATGGATGTCTGTCTATGTGTGTGTCCATGAAAAGTAATTAATCTAATGGCCCGTGTTGTCTTTTCCTCTGCCTGCTCTTAGCGAAAGGAGACTGAAAAGTGTCTGGGCTGTGCAGTGTGAATGCAGCTTCTTATGCCAGTGTTCATTTCTAATGCTGTGTTGATTAGGTTGGGCTTGAAGTGCCATGCTTTCAGTCATTGTGGGTATCAGCTGACACTGTTTTTTCCGGTGTCCTGAGGGTCCCTAGGATATGGGTCCAGCAGTGGGCTCTGTTTGCCCTGATCTGGGTCGTATCAGCTGTGCTGTGGACCACAGGATTTCACAGGTGGGAAAGGCTTGTGTTTCAGCTGGTTGGGCCCACAGTTATTTATTAGAGCTCTCTAAATGTACTGATACAAAGATGACTTTCATTGGGGTGAAGTCTATGGTTTGGACAGTCTTACATAATCTGTCCAAAGAGATCAAAATTGTTATGCTGAAGTTAACTCACAGATTGTTTATGTCACTGGTGAATCACCTAAACACAACTACGTTCCTTTAGGGAGGACATTTTTGCTGTCTTTGCTATTGACTCTTTTTTAGTGTAAGGTCTTGTGTTTTCTCTATAGGCCCTATTGTTTGATGAATGTCTTGATGAATCTTGTGCTCAGTTAAGCGGCAGTGTGGCAAGTGGTGATGGGTAGTTTCCCATGAAACTTGGGTATATATGAGAAGCTGACAAGGCAGAAAGACACAGTTGAAGTTGTTTGTAGGGATGCCAGGTTGCATGGCTGTTGATGGACATTAGGTGTTGACATTAGGTGTTTTCAACATCTGTTGAAAATATATAGTCAAGAGCTGGAATATTTAGATCTTTCTTACTGTGTGAACAGAAATTGTTAACCCATGAAATGAGCAAAGCTGAATTCAGTGGCGCTGTTCACTTGCATGTCTAGGCTTTATAACCATAAGTATAGGAAAATCTGTAATTTAAGAACATTGTGGTATTTAATATAGAATAAGCTAATTTCTGTGTAAATGTAGCATTTTACAAAAAAATGCACTGTGTTTTGAAGGCTTGAGGAGACATGAAACTGTTGATGCAAGGAAGCAGCAAGTAAAGATTTCTTTTATACTCTACAAAAATTTGACTTGTCCAAAGCAAATCTCTAATGGATAGGTTCATGCAGGGAACCTCTGGCACTAACAGTGTGTAGGGATGTAGGGCGGATGCATAGATCCAAATGCATAGGAACCTGGAGCACGAGCTTGGTGATACAGATTGCCTGCTTTGCTTCAGGGAAGGCTGTTCAGATACCAGTGGTGATGGTGCTCTAATACCAATATTGATGACTGTTCTGCTGATTGGCTTAGTGGGTAGTAAGGAGAGGGAATATTGAATTCGATATACTGGTTGATTCCTGTGTCTCTCAGAGCTTCAGTAGTACAAGGGTCTAAATGCATATACAGAAAAGATTAAAAAATCTTATGTAAACAAACTTGCTAAACTCTGGCAAACTTAACTAATTGATCTGTAGTAAGAGTATACCTTTTGCTGTTCCTAAATGTAGGGCATTTTAGAGGTTTCCTATACCTAAATGCAGTAGCACAGTTGAAAATCTTTGGTTCTAGTGGCTCAGGTGACATTACTAGCCTGTTTCTGGTACACAACAAGATGCCATTTTATTTCTGAACAGAATGGCTCGTATGTTTGCAGTGTATGAGTATTTGGCTATTTTACATTCATATGCTTTCTATGTAAAAACAAAAATCAGTTTTTATGAACCACATCATTGAAAGACAAACTGTAAACTAAGCCCCAGCAGCTGTCTGTATGATGCACAACCACAGTCCTTCAGAGGATTCACATTTTGAATTTTGATTAAATGACTGGTGTGCTGAAATCTCTCAGGATTTTTTTTAAAGTTTACTGGCAGATACCTGTGCTTTAATTCTGTTCCTCAGAGGACTCCTTGATTAGTGACACAAATTTCCTATGAGAGACTTTATGCATTTTCCAGTTTTTAATAGAGGGATCAGTTTGCACTCCAGTCTGTCATCCCTTGTAGGATAGAACACTTTAATGAGATTTGGAAGACTTTTTTATTTTCTTAAAGTATTTGAAATTGCTCAAAAACTGTTACGGAATGTGCCAAGGGTAAATAATAACTGAAACCTTTCATAAAGGATATATGTTAAGGAAGAGAAACATTTATTTTGGTGAAGTTTTTCTGGTGCATTTTGTTGTAATAACTTACTTTGCGATAACAAAAATAAAGAAAATCTTAATACCCCAAGTATTTAACAACCACTGCCTAGAAGTGAGTGTGCGTATGTCCCCTTTTCCTACAGCTACAATTTGTGGTGTCCTGTAGTGTAACTGGTCTTGCGACATTTTTAAGAATTCATTCTTGACACATTCATACTCCTTGTTACAGAATAGCTGACGTTAGAGCAAGCCTAAAACTGTATTTGTGATACTCAAATGTGTGCTTTTAGAGTTCAAACTTGCTACGTTCAGTGAAACATTTCGATAAACAATAAAGTAACCTCTGTTTGTCTTTCCTAGTAAGCAACAGATGCGGGTGAAAGATCCATCAAGAACCAACCCTGAGAAGCCAAAGAGAAGCAAAAGGTCTAACAGGCCACAGGATGAGGACTCTTCAGATGATATTTCAGGTAAGTACATAGGGTGATGTTTGTCCTGAGGCTGAGGGCTAATAACTTCCGTGTTGACTGATGATAACCACAAATCATTGGTACCATGAAATACTTTTCTTGCTTGAATTTTTAACAGAAATATCCCCAGTCAAGTGTTTATGACATGATTGGTTGTTACACTACATGACTTCCCTAAAGGGCTGGAGAGTTGGTTGATCTTCGATGACCACTTCAAAGCGGAACTGTCCCTTCCTCTCCGTGTGAGGTCAAGCACGCGTGGCAGGAGGCTGCATGGCTGAACAGGGAGCTTCCAGCTGAGCTCAGAGGGAAAAAGGAATGGCAGAGAGGGTGGAGTCAGGTTTGGGCTGCCCTTGCAGAGGTCTGGAGTGTGCAGGATTAAGGATTAGGTAAAGAAACTTCAGTTAGAATTGGATCTGATGAGGGGTGTAAAGAGTAAGATGAGCCTGTATGGATACAGTGGCAGTAAACTGAAGACTAGGGTGAGTGCAAACTTGCTGTATGAGAGGACAGGGGTTCTAAGGCCACAGGGTGTGGGAAAAGACTGAGAAACTCAATTATTCCTTTGCTTCTGTCTTCACATGTAAGCTCTGCACTTGTTCATCCCTGCCTCCTGACCTTAATGGCAGACTCTGGGATATAAACCTTGTCCAGAGTAGAAGATTGAGAGCTGTTAAACAAACTGGATGTGCACAGATCCATGGGGTCAGATGGAATGCATCTCAAGGTGCTGAGAAAACTGGTTGATGTTATTGTGAGGCTGTGCTCTGCCATCTCTTCATGGCACCAAATTGAGGAGAGCAGTTGATATGCAGGAGGATAGGTCTCTTCATTCAGAATGACTTAGACTGGCTGGAGAAATGGGCAGGCAGAAACTTCTCAGTGTTTAAAAACGGAAAGTGGAGATGCCATAACCACATGCCATTACAGGGTGGGAATTAAAGCAGCTTTGCAGAAAAGGTCCTGGGGGTCCTAATGCACACACTGAATAAAACCAAGCTGTGCTGTTTGTGCCTACTGCAGGCAGGATTGTATTAATGAGAGTGCTGGGTGGGTGATTCTTTCCATCTTTTCAGCACTTGTGGGACTTCATTGGGAGAACTGTGCCCACCTGTGGGCTCCCTCTTACAGAAAAGGCTGACTTGTCAATGAGGCCAGTGGTTTACCCCCTCCATATTTTTAAGGAGATTGAGAACATGATGTGGGAAGAGGGGCTGAAGGGAATGTCTTTGTTTAGCCAAAGGAGTGAAAGTATAATTTCTTTCATTGACTACCTGATGGTAATTGTAGAGAAGGCAGAACCAGATTCTTATAGGAAGTCTACAATGAGAGGACTAAAGGCAACAGACCACATTTAGGGCATGGAAAATTTGACTAGGTATGAGGACATTTATTTTATATTCACTCTGAGGGTGGTCACGCAGAAACCTGATTTTCTAGTGAGTTACTGAAGCCTCACTCGTTGAAGATACTCGACACTCAGCTGAACAAAGCCATGGGCAAACAGATCTAAATTAGTATTTGGCATTGCTTTAAGTGAGGGCTTGGACAAGATGGCCTTCAGAGGTTACTTCAAACCTAGCTTATTCTGTGATATAGTGGAACTTGTGCAAAAAAAAATATGACAGAGAAGAATGGTTGATATTCATGTTCAGAATGAGCAGTTATAGTAGGGATGCATGGGTATTTGAAAATCTTTCTTTATGGGTTGAAAAGAGGTCAATGGCCTATGTTGTTATATGCAAAAATAGATTTATCTATTACTTTATTGTCAAAAAACATAAATTAGTTTTGTACAAAAGTAATCCTTGTACTTTTGTACAAAGTAGTTTATCTGGTTTCAAGAGGTGGCGTTTATTGACTTGAAAAGAATTTCCATTACGGAAAGATTGAAAGAGATTCCTTCATAAAATTCAGTATGTGGGGAGCAGCTGGCTGATCTTTCCTACTCTAATTCTTTGCTTTTTTTTTCCCCTAATGCTGAAGTCATTCAAGATGATGGTCCTTCAGCGTACATGTGCTCTCTTTCATAGCTATTATTTTGATGGATAAAAGCGAGTGTGCGTTATTTTCCGTAGGGTTAACCTGCCAGCACGTGAGCCAAGCTGTGGACGTTCATCATGTGAAGAGGGCGGTGGCTCAGAGCGTGTGGTCAGTCTGCGCGGAATGCCTGAAGGAGAGGCGGATGAGCGATGGTGAGCCCGCGGCACCTTCAGACATCTGGCTGTGTCTCAAGTGTGGCTCTCAGGTAAGCGTGTGCGCTCAGTTTGCGGAGGTGGAGTTTCTAAAGAGTGCCACCCGTGTGGATCCTTGTCTGTTTGGCATCTTGTTATCTCCAGAGTGACGCAAGTTCGTAGTTGTGAGAGTCCCTGCTTCAGTTTCCTCGGGAAGTGGGATACGACCTTACATTCCTGTCTCGTTTTTGGCAGTGTTTAGGGTTAGCTTTACGTGTTGCAGTGTGGTGTGGCATCACAGTTAGTGACGGTCCTGCTTTTTCTCTGTTCTTATCTGCATCGTCTTGCCACTTACAGAAAATTGGCTCTGGGAACTGTGTGGCTGCAAAATGCATCCGTTCAGCTGGCTCCTCTGGCAGAAGTTCCCATAAATAGGAATGGATAAAAACCCAAACATGTATATTGCTGAACGAGCTTGTGCTGTGGACACTCAGTTGCTAGATTTGATTGAAACAGGGAGAAAGGGCTGTGCTGGAGTGAGAATGCTGCTCCTGTGGCAACTAGCCATTAGATTGGATCAGTTATAATGTCAAATCGTGGCCTCCGAGTTCAAAATGGCAGGTCCTGACTTCAAGGGCTTTCACAGATTTCTGCCCTGGGAGTGAAGTAAAGAAAAAAATTTGCTTGATACAGCAAAATTCAGCTTATGGGCAGTGTCAGGCTTGGTTCAGCCAATAGTTGCCTGAACAAAGCATTTCACAATTTTCTTGGAATTTCAGTAGGTTTTACTGTAGGAAACTACTTTCAGTAGGTTTTACTATAGAAGCCGGCTCCTACCAGTATAATATGAACAGATTTGATTTTGCAAAGAAACATGGTATTCCCAAGGTTCAGAAGATAGTTAACTAGATCTGAGGAGGAATCATGTATCTTGTTTGAAAAATTTCCATTAAGGAGGGCTTTTAAAAGGAGTTAATTCTCAGTGCTTCTTCATGTTCATTCTGTTAATAGCTTCTAAAACTCATGCCTATTCAGAGACCAGTCCTAAGTCCCACTGTGTTCTTACTAAACAATTGCAAATGCTTTCTCTTGAAATTTCTGTACGTAAATGGTGTGTTCTGAGGAGCTTTGTAGTACAAAGCACTTTATGTACTTTTTTCATTTGCTGTCTGGAATGCATTTGACATTCTTGAGCAGTGAGGGTTACCTATGCTGTCCTCTTCCTTGATATTCTGTGGACCAAATATGGTACATAGTTGTTTCATTCACAATTACTAGAGCATTCTTGCTTTTGTGAATGGTATAATTTTTTGTCTGTTGATATTTATTCAGTATTTGTCCAAAAGCTAGGTATTATTTCTATTCCGTTAGAACAAACTTAATAAATCTCTGTATTTTTAAGTGATTTTTCCAAGTAGAAAATACGAGAATGTTAAATCCTCTCAATCCTTACAAATGCTAAATAAGTAGGGCAGAATAGCTTCTTGTCTAGTTTTGAAAAGTGGAGTTTTTGTAGTTTACTTACCAGTAATACAGTCTTTTCCTTCTTCCCTACCCCCCCTCCTTACTGGATTGATGTGTCCATTTTTAGGGATGTAGTAAGAATTCGGAAGGCCAGCACTCTCTGAAACACTTCCAAACTGCACGCACAGAGCCTCATTGCATCGTTATCAACCTCAGCACATGGATCATATGGTAAGAATCAGTATGCAGGTGTTTGTGTGTGCCTGTACACAAAGACTTCACATAACTTAAAACAGTGTCTTCTCATGATAAAGAATGATTCTGACAGATTAAATTAATGCTTTCTATAGAGGAAAGGTAGGCTTTCTGGAGGCATTATGTGTTTGTCCTTTGTATTCTCTGGAATATTTAAATCTTTAAGGGCCACGGTGAATTGGGACTGATCTACAGAAGAGCATATATGAGATGAAGGAATTCAATTCTGTTCCATTTTTTAGTGTGAAAAATTGAAACTGAGAGCTTAAGTAATTTGTGTAAGGTTGTTTGGGAGGTTTGCTGGAGCTGGGATGTGCATGCAGAAAGCTCTGAATTCCAGCTTGTTTCTTCTTTTGTTTAGGTGTTACGAATGTGATGAAGAGCTGTCAACGCATTGCAACAAAAAGGTTCTGGCTCAGATAGTTGACTTTCTTCAAAAACATGGTGCCAGGGCTGAACCAAGTAAGTTTGCACAAACAGTTTTATCTGGAGACACCTGTAACGTACTGTCTCTAAAAATAAGGATTTCATATTTTGAGTCATGTTAAAAATACAAATGAAAAATTATGTACAATATGACCATAATGTAATTTATAATTGGAAAGCTACTCGGGGAAGTAATGCCTTTCAAAACATAATGTCCCTTTTTTTCTCCAGTATGGTTATATTTTAAAAATATTTTGTGCACTGTAGGACAGTTTTTCCAAATTTTGTCTTCAAGAAAGAAAGTTTGCCAGAGAGCAGTGGTTACCTTAATAAGATAAGGCCACATAAATTGATAAACTAATCATAAATTAATGCATAAAAATGTGTCAAAGCGTACACTATACATTCACTGTAAATGAATTTAATTTCTTGGTATGGATGTATCACAGCCTAAATTTTTCTGATTTAAACTTGTTCTCCACAGTTAGCTAGATTTAAGTGGATTTTGTAGTACTCTTGTTGGATGTCACGTCCATTTTTACTGCTTGATTTTAATTGATAGAATGGTAATTTCTATTAAAATAAGATAGTATTAAATTATTTTCTTATATTAGGAACATACTATACCTTCTCAATATATGTGATACTCGCTAGAACTTTGTATGTGTGACCCTCAGCTGTCTACTCTTGATAATGTTGATGTTATTCATCCCTGCTGTAACACACTTGGCAGCATTTCTGGCTTGTGACTTAGAGAGTGCATCGAATTCCACATTTGCTTCTCAAAACCACCTTGAGTAAACTTATTTAAGACAACTGGTTGCATCTTTTAACAGAGATAATCAACCAATTAGAAGTAAGAAGGGAGAATGGTTTACACCTTACAGAATTACACTAAGTATTCTTCTAGCTGCATGGGCATAAATCATACTGGTTTTAAGAGATGTTAAATATTTTTTGAGGGGAAAAAATGGGGGGCTGCTTAAAAATACAGTATTTTGATCTAGTCACAGGTTGTACATTAAATTATTAAATTTTAATAAATTGATATATTGCTACCTTTTGCATCTTTCTTGGAGCAGTGAAAATATGGCATGTGATTTCACTTCTGTTCACAGCTTTAGTTTCAAATTTATGTGTAATAAATGGGTGTTTCAGATTTCTTGCAGATGAAAATGCTGTGGTGGTTTTTTTTCAATTAATGTAATGAAAACAATTTTATCCCGTTATTGTACAGCTGGATAAGACTTTCTGAGTGATACAACTCTGTGCCTCATGGTTTAGATTCTTAATTTGTGAAACTACGAAACATTTAAAGCTTTCAGATTAAGAAGTTTAGAGGTTTTCTGTGAAATGTCTTAAATTAGGCAACTAAAATTCCAAACTAACTCAGGAAAAGTAAGATATTTATAGCAGAGCAGGGCAGCATGTGTTTCTGCTGTATATGCAGCATTATGCATATGCACAAATATATGTGCATTTGTGTTTGATTTTGATACTCTGTTTTGAAAATGCTTACAATTCATGTAAATATTTGCTGATAAAACTGGATACTTTGCTGTAACTGGAGCCAAAATTGTACTTACTTTGTTTAGGGCTTAGACATAGCCTTGCAGGGTGCCTGCCTTGCCAGCGAGAGGTCTGAGCTTGCCAGGGTCGCTCCTGCAGGGCAGTCGCATCTCCTGCTCCGTTCTGGGAAGGGGTTGAGGCTCGAGTGCAGGCTTGGATTCATGCTTAAAGCTTATGTGTGTACTTCCAGTGATGTGTTAAAGGTGAAAGTCTGTGACCCCCTCCACTCCGTGTTGAGCAGTTTGGGTTGCGTTCCTGAAAGCTCTGGGAATGTTGGTCTAGAGATGATTGCTTGGGTTTTTCTGAGTGGCAAGGAAGACAGAAAATCTCTTTGCCTGAGACTCTGTTGCTTTGGGCCAGGCTCCTTGCTGGAAGAGGCTGGAGAACAGCCGTGTATTCGTAAATGACTGGTGTGCATGACAGGGAACTCCCGACCAGAATTGGCACTCTTGGTTAATTTTGATAAATGACAGACTTGGTACTTCCCCTACAGAAATCTATCTAAGGTTTTTTCTTTTCTTTAAATTGGACTATCTTTGGGGATTCTGAAAAAAATAAAATCTGAAATTGAAATGTAATTCATGCTGTTGTCCAGAACACAAAAGGACGTGATGTATTACTGTGAAAATTAACTCTACTTTTGTTTTGGTTTAATTTTTTTAGTGTAACATTTTATTTCATGTTCCATTGATATTTTCAGTGTAATTATCATTCTTTAAATTATTAGTTGGTGTAGATTTTTAAAATGTATTTTGTATATTCACTCCTTAAAAACATAAGCTAATTTTAAAAAAATTGAAAAAATAACTTGTGAGAAACAAGTAATGTAAAACTGACAATTAATTCATATTTCTCACTTAAAAATCAGTCTTGTGCTTTTTTCCCTATTGCTTTTGCATTTCTTTCTAAAAAAGCAGTCGAAGTTAAGACAGTTCTCATAGCAGAATGTGGCACTGTAACAAAAATTCATCTTATGTCTGGATTTCTTTCTGTTGTAACAACTGGTTGGCATGGTGCTTCATTAAAATTCAGATAGCATTGTGTAAAAATTTCTGTAGAAGTGCAGTATGAACATGGATTAAGTAGCAAATGAGTGCTGCTAGGATTTTTTCTTTTCAGTTCTCAGAAGTGCGGGATTCATTTAAAGATAAAATGATCAGTTGAAACATGTGAGGGAGGGTTATATAGATTTCCTAATTAATGCATCTTGGAAAATAAACAAAAGCAAAATGCTTGTCATTTGGTACTAATGTGGTGGAATAGTGTGGCAGCAGGATCCCTGCTTTTCATTCGGTCTCTCATAAAGATTCAACTTCACTTCAGCTGTAAAAATGTGCAAATTACATTACTACTACATGACTGACTTTTGTAATTACATTAAGCGATTGAGATAAATCCCAGTGCTGGGTTCCCAAAAGAATGCTTGCAGCTGTGTGATTTTCACATCTGATCCTATGGTTTGTTGTACCCAGCAATGCCTGCTCTTTTCTTTTTTTCCCCCTTTTTTTTTTCAGAGGAGTCTGTTTGGTTAAGAGGTCATGTTGGGCACAAGCTGGAAGAAAAAAGCAAGATTGCTTTCTAGGGTGTACCACCCAGAAATTTGTTTTGTGGAGAAGGTTAGCAGGCCGTGATGATTTCCACGGAAAGGCAGGTGCAGTATTGTCCGTGTGGCACACTTGTGAGCTTCACATGGACATAATGCACATGTAGTACACAGGAACCATGCTGAGACATTGCAATCTGTGTGTCTGCTCATTTACTGGAGAAAACAAATTGTTTTGCAGACTTAAAAGTGAATCTTATGCATATTTTCCTTTACAAAAGCCAAATTATATGTTGGTGGAAACATAAGACTGCATAATTTTTATAGAGCAGTTAATTAAATTGGTTTGTGTAGCAATAGAATGGGAAGGAAGAAGATACATTCTCGAATTTTGTAGTTAAATTTATTGCTGGGAGGGGCAGACAGAGGAATGAGGTTTTGCTGGTAAGTTCAGCTGCCTGGATTTGCCAGAATGGAAGTCAGAAACTTGATTTTTGTTTTGATGGCTGTAACTGATGTATAAAAATAGATATAATTTTACAGTATGTGTGAGAGTTGCAGATTTGTATGGAAAAGCAGGTAGTGTGATGAATAACTTTGCAGATTTACATTCTGCTGTGGGTATTAGCAATTGACAAAGGATCATATTGAAAAAAATGATATTCTTTCTTTAGTGGCTTTTACTGTGTGTAGTTTGGAGTCATAGAAGACCATTCTATTTACTTAAAATTAGCTAGCAGAATAAAACAGTTTATGTGATTCTCTGAGTCTGAAATACTGTTTGGCAAAAAGACATTATTGTTATTGGTCAGAAATTTTCTTTCAAATTTTCTTACCTGCTAGTAAGCTCCTTGCAAAGGAATGAAAACTGAATCATTGACATAAAATTTTTTTAGTCATTCTGTCATTTTTAACCATGGATTCTTACCTTATTTACTTGTGAGGTGTAACGTAAGTCATCTGAGCATAGAGGATCAAAAGCAGTCCTTGAATAGGTTGCTCATCCACACTGTGTAGATGTGTTTTCTAGTTTATAACATTGTGGCAAGACTCAGAGAAATAAAATTATAGTTTATAATCTTCGATTTGGTAGGATTGTAACACTGCTAGAGAAATTGGGCTTTTGAAATGTAAAGCTAGTGACCATTTCAGAAGAAAACCAGGATGTTTTTCTAAAGGTTGGATTCTAATTGTTGTACAGTGTTGAAAAAAAAATCTAAATTTTTTAGATAAAAAAAGTAGTGCCAGACAATTTAGTAGCATTTCATAGTACAGAATGATGAGAACTTGATAAAAGAAAGGCAGTCTATTAACCTTGCTTTTACTGTGAAGACCTTCAGCTGAAGTACCAGAGTTGTATTCAATAGAAAAGACTTGACCTTGGAATAAAAGTACGTATTCCTGGAACCCATATTTTTAATTAAAAAAAAGTTGCCCTGAAAAGATGAGCAAAAGTGCTTACTACCCCTGGCTGAAAAAAAAAATAAATTTATGTAATTTATCTTCTTGCTTGCATACCATCTGCACCCCCAGACACAGACGCTTCAGCAAGCGCAGTACAGAAGTCCATGTGTGCTGCAAATGTTTGAAATGCTGGCAAAACAAATTGATGGGAAACCCACAAAAAGTTTCCTTTTGCAAGCGGATGTGTTGGCACCGTGTGTGTTTGTACACCTAGTGCAGTGAGTGGCTGTGCTTTGTGGTATGAATCCTTGTCCATGCTAATGTTTGGCTGAGGAATCTCAGTTACTGCCCAGGAGGCTGGTGCTGAGCATCTGTGGGACCAAGCAGTGTTCCCTGCCCCTGTACAGCTTATGGGACAGACCCACAGGTGAGCAGAGCAGGCACAAGAAAAGCTGAAGAAAAGAGCAGCAAGAAAAGGGTGCTTTGCAGGCAAGAGCTATCCCAGAGGAGCAGCTTCTGCTGCCCTTCTCCCCTGGGGCTTTCTAGCATGGGGGAGAGCAGGGTGGTGTTGGGAAGCTTTGCCAAGCGTGAGGTGCTGTGTCTATGACCAGAAGCAGCTGTCTGAGAGTTTGAGGTGGATATCACGGTGAGACCTGAGGTGGGCACTGACCTGGTGCCTATGGAGAGGTGGCCAGTAGGGTGTGATGATCTGGATGGAGAGCTGGGCGATGGGTTTTGGAAGAGTGCTCAAGTAGAGTGTCCCTGCAGCCAGATACACTTTTGTCAGAGGAAGAGTGGGTTCTGGTGATAAAGGCACCTTAGCTTAGGCACAGTTTAGGTGAGAGTTTTCCTTGCACGGCTGCTTCAGAAGGGTCACCTCTGCAAAACAGCAGGACGAGTCTGACAGAGGGCGTGGTCCGACTGTGAGTCCCAGGCACAGCGGGATACTCTGTCCCTGCTGTGGAAGGACAGGCCTGCCTGGGGCTGATGTCCAAACTACCTGAGAAAGGCAGAGAGCTTAAGGGTCACCATGTCAATTCTCTAAAAGATGAGTTAACTATTGACAGAAATCTGTCTGAATTTAATTACTTCTGTGCTTTTCACCCATCTTGCTCTCATTAATGTTAACAAGGTCCTTCATAACAAATATTACTGCATGCGAACGAATGACTTGGACTACTTTTATTCTGTTAGGCTGGGAGCTGAAGGTCCTTGTGGGCAGCAGCAGATGACAGACATTTTGATGGAATTCTTCAGCTGGGATCCTTGTGTATATTCTGGCTTAGAAGTCACTTTTCATACCCAAAAGCACGCCCATTAAATTGCAAGATTGAGTCGGCAAGGGTCTGTGAAACAGTTGTTCAGTGCAAATTCACTTTAAAAAATTACATATTAGCTTTTTGATTAATAACATGCTTGTAGCCTTGGGTTAATCTTGCAGAAGGACCCTCCAGCCCCAATCTGTAGAAGTATTAGCTATCACAGTCATTACCAGCATGTTCTATTAAGACTGACCAACTCTTCACATGTCAAGTAAACATTCAGCTTCAGGCCTGTCTGTCATTTATCACTGAGCCAGGGACATTGAGCAGAGCTAAATTAAAAACTGCTGTCCCTCCTCTGGCTCTGTATATGTACTTAAAAATATCTGCGTGTTACAAGCAAGGCAGGAGGTAACATTTGTAATGGTGAAGCAGCACTTTTCTGTCAGGACTTTTTCACAGATATAAAAAACATAGCAAAATGTCATGTGGATTGTGTTTTTAAAATTATTAAAAAATCAAGAGGCAGTAATTAAAACCTTCTGAATGAAGGGAGGTTCCTAACTTTGATACCAACGTCCAGGCATTTTTCCTATTTCCTTATCCCTATACTAATTATCCAGCTTTGTGGCAATCAGATGTCTGGTTCTCATTTATTGTGTTTTGTAATTGCATATTCATCCAGCTCTTATCACAAAGCTGGATGCTTCGGCTTTGTTTTCCCTCCCTTAAATAATTTATATGTAAGGTTCAGCAAATGGAACCTTGCTACTTGTGTGAAGCTGCCATTTAACCATGAAGTGAAATGCTTTTATCGAGTTTGCCCTGCAGATATGGTCCGCTGTGGCAGTGCTGTCCATATTTGGTGGCTGTGCAAGGAGAGCCAGGTGGTGCTGCAAAGCATAGCACAGTGAAGCGTGGACAGATCTAGGTTTGACATTTGTCATCCTGTACTGCTAAAGGGAAGAGAAAAATCTGCTTTTCCATATGCTTATGCTTTAATTTTTGCCTGCAGTTTTGTCCAGATGGCCCTGTGAACATTGTTTACTTTAAGATGCTGTCCCAGATGTTTTTGAATGCCGATGGATAAATGCAACAACTGTGGTATACTAATACACAAATTATTTCCACAATTTTGGCTTTTTTTTCCATCTTTTTTTTTTCTCTTTTTAACCATCTCTTTTCCCCCAGCACTACTCTGGATGGCCCACTTCTCTGACGGGAAAACATCTCCAGTTATAATATTAAACTTCTGAGAGAGAACATTGCCTTTGTGTTGCAGATACTTGGTGCTCCCATTCCCATGCTGTGATTATTCTGGAGCTCTGTGGGTGGAAGAGCCTCAGACACTGTAGCATTCCCCTTCTAAACATGCCCCTTAAAAGGTGTTGCTTCATGTAGCCCATAAACACCACTACCTCATGTAGGGTATGAGCAGCTCGCTTGTTCTTTATTATATTGAAAACCACTTTGTCTGCTTTTTCAAGGAGAACTCAGTCTTTTACTTTGCCCTTGTACTGTCTTAATTTTCCACCTGAGTGGAAAGAGGAGTAATTTAAAGCTGTTTAAGCACCGTTAGAACATTTAAAAATGTTTTTAAACAGCAAAGCACCTCTAACTCTGTTTTGAAACACTCTGATACCATTTGGAAGAATAGCTGCACCTTGATGGCACTGTAGGGTGCAGGCAGACTGCGTCAGAAGCTTGTTGCCAGATACAATAGATAATTTAATGACCTCTTTTTTATTTAATTATTTTTTTTTCATTTTCTAAGCAAGAAGGTATTTAGGAATGTACATAAAAGAACCTTTTGGCATGAGAATTTCATTAACGTAAATAGGTCTGTTAGTTATTTCTCAAGAACACTTTAATGAGACTTCAGTATGAAACTCATTAGAACAAATACATGAATTCATATGTCAAGACAGAGATTGTAGCATCACAGTTCTTGGCATCTATTAAGTCCATAACTCGTTTACATTGACGTGCATTGTTAATCAATATTTAAGACACCGCAGATGTCAGTAATGTTCACATTTAGTTCTGCAACCATGACAATATGAAAGTTGCTAGTAGAATTCAAGGCTAAATATTGTTATCTCAAGTCTTTCCATTACCTCTAGGCTACAAGTTAATGACTGTCTAACTTTGCTGCCCCTCGTCTATTTAAATAATAAGGGAAACAGGGAATTATGGGGATGTTATAGCATAGTTTTATCAATTTTTTGTTACTTGAAATTAAAACACTAGCATTCCATGTATGTGGATTGCATTAGTAATTCCTCAGGCTGTGACAGGGGGAGGTGAGTTGAGGAGCAAATGTAGGGATAATGAGTCCAGTTAGGCTGTTGGAATGGAACACTATAGTTGATAAAGACATGCAGTGTTCAGTGGTAACTTTGGGCTACCTCCTTTCAAATGCACCAAAAAGCAGCCTTTGGGTGGTGTTTCTGATGTGTCTAATGAACACATATCTCAGCTGCCTGTTGTTAATAAACTAATTCATTTTACTTTATTTATTACTTGTGTAATTGTGGAAGTTACAGTCTTATAGGACGGTATGATTATTATGGGAGGTTTTGTTGGGTATATGTAGTTGTTGAGGACATTTTTTTACCCCCCAGGGCTTTATCTGTTGATGTCTGTTTTTTTTGGTTTTTGGAGTTTTTAAGATTGCATACAGCAGCTTAGAGTATTATCAAGGTATCTTCCACATATGATAAAATTAATGAACGTAATCTTGGAAGGACTTAATTGATTAAACTATGCAGTTATGTGCTCATATTAATCTATAATGTAATTATAGGTTCATCAAAAATCATACGTCTTCGTGAAGAAAACAGTGAAACAAGTGAAATACTGAAAGGAAAAAGCTCTGGTAATGGTGCATCAGTTCCAGTTAAAGGAATAAATAATTTGGGAAATACCTGCTTTTTTAATGCTGTCATGCAGGTAAGACGGAGAGATCATGCCACTTTCTCTTAACGGATTATGGAAATACTAAATCTGTATAATCTATGGGTTTCTGAAAAGGGTTTAAGTTTTATGAGTCTTCATTCTGCTTTCTGAAAGTCCTTTTCAAATTCCTTTTACTCCTTGCTATCCAAGGAGTGTTTCCTGTTATAATAAAAAAGAATTCTTGGATCAGTAGCATTTTGCACAGTAATGAGACTAGTGAAAATGCCAAGTGTTTTAGACACTGTGTATGTGTGTAGGTTGTACTGTAGCATATGGTTTTATTTGAAGTTCAGCATTATCAGTCATGACTAAGGCAGGGTATCTACTGTACTGGTGATCTGAATAGTGGGACAGTGTGCATAATGTAAATGTCTGCACTATTCATTGGGATGATTTTAAACCCCTACAATGGATGCTGTTATAAAATTACTTGTATCGATAACATTTTTTTTTCTGACCAGAATAAGAGGAATGAGCTATACTAATACACATCTATTGATGTTTAGTGTACAACCAATCCAACATCCTCAAAAAAAGCAGCAGCCTTACTGGGTTTTATATTGCACCATCCTGTTGCTTGTCAGCTGAGCAAAGACATCTCTATGGCTGCAGACAGGAGTAAACAAGTGAAAGAAAATTGCTACAAAGGTGTTCTTCAGTGGCACACCTCACCTTGTGTTCATGATGTTGATTATGAAATTCATCAAACAGAGAGTAAAACTGCAAATTGTTACCTGTCCATACTTAGGGCATCGTAGAAACATAAGTATCTTCTGTCAGAGTTGACCAAAAATAAAGAAACAAAGCTGAGATATGTTGATTTCTCTCCTAAATTCAGAGAAATAATACTTTTCATTGTGCTAAAGCCTTTGTGCTTCATAGGGCATGATGAGAGGGATCACAGAGTTTAAAAGAGGTGAATGGTTTCTGATAATAGTGTCCTCATCCTAAAAAAAAAAATAAATTCATGCATCTTGTTGTTCAACATAAATAACAAAGTTGTTACTAGTGAACTATTTTGAAATTACAGAAAAATAAATAAATACAGTTTAGAAACAGTCAGGTTAACGATTTTTTAGTGCTCTTTCTAGAGGTTGGATCTAAACCTCAGTTGCACGTTACGAAGCATATCTGGTTTGGTCTACCCCTGAATCTAGAATATATAACTAAAGAATATGCGTAATTGAACGATCAGCATGTTTCTCATGCTTTTTTGTTTTTTTTCCTTTAAGAACTTGGCACAGACTCACGTACTAAATGAACTGATGTATGAGATAAAGGAGAAAGGAACAAAGTTAAAAATCTGTCATACTTCAGATTCTCAATTGGTAAGTATGCACTGAGAAATACATATTTAGGAAAATGTGGGAGGAAGCTGGAGGACAGAAAATCACATCTCCATTAAATGCACACTGTTACTCTCCCATTTTTTTTGCATTTTAATTGTTTAGCAGGTTTACGTTACCTGTGAACTGACTTCTTTTACAAAAATCATTGCTCAGCCCTGGAGGAGGAGGAAGAATTACTTGCTTTCACATTTTGTGATAATGAAGTATCAAATAATGCCTTACCTTAAGAAAAAGCAGCTGGTTTAATTTTATTTGCCATTTAATTTGTTCAGCACGAACGAATGATACAGGATGTAGTGTATTTGGCTCTAGAAAGTGTCTGTGAAATATTTTATTCCAGTCCATCCCAGCCCTTCATTGGTAAGGCCTGTAAAGTTTATTACATACTTCACAGGCCAGGGGATTAAAATGAGAGAAGCAAAATTTCAGCGAGGAGCAAATTTCTTGTCCTCAAACTCATTGCAAGCTCATTGTGTCTCCTTTGGCTATTATCCAAAGAATGTTCTGCTGTTCCAGTCATGTTATAGACTTGAGGTTTCATTACAGGTTGTTGGCAATAAAGATAATACTAGCTTTCTCTCTGCTAGTGGAAGCAAACAGTTTACAGAGGATTTTTTCTTAGTTTTTCCTTTTTTTTTCCTGCTGTTTGCTGTGAGCTTTCTGGTGGCAGTGAGGGTAGAGGAGTGGTATTCTGTTTCAGATACCTCTGAAATGATGATAATTTCACTGTGTTGCTGTAGGTGATGTTCATAGCTTCTCCAGGCCAGAACAGTGTGAAATTCACTGCACTGCTGTCTTTATTTCCTCCAGTGGCAGTTCTTAGCAGCAGCATGTTTCATGAGGTTATCCTGAGCCACAACAGAGGTCTGGAGCTTGTTTTTGCCTGAAGGCTTAGCAAGCCGGTGGGGTGTTGGCTTATGCTTGATGTGTAACTTGCACAGCCATGAGGTTGAAAGATATATTTTTTGTTTCGTGACAATGCTTACAATGTAAATAAGGTCTTTGGAGCAAAGACTGTGTTTTCTGGTCATTGTATGCCAGAGCAGAATAAGAGGGCTGCAGTAATCTAATTATTAGTAGTGTAGAAACCTGCAGCTTCTTGCTTGGTTAGGGGCCTTTTCCCACCTTTTGATAGTGCATATAAAGCAAATACTTCATATTTGTGTGTATCCATAGTGCTTATATTTTGTGTGAATCTACTTTCTGGATGAGGCACCCTCTTCAAGTGTTTATCTGGCACTTAGAATCTGTTTTTCTGAGAATCAGGCCAGCTAGTAGGGTTCACTGTGGGCACATACAGATGCATGTTAGAGAGAACTGGTGGTCTGTGCTCATTGTGAAACATGGTGTATAAGCAGTACAGGACTGTCTTCTGCTTTAAAATTGGCTTGACTGGCTGCTGGCTGGATCTTTCCAGGCCCAGGACCTGCTGGCTGGGGTGAACATCATACCAAGAGGGGCTGTGCAGGATGCACCCTGTGCCTGTCTCCCAGTGCCACAGGGAGCGTGTGGGATCTGCCATCAGCTCTTGATATGAACCACTGCTGGTACCTTCACAGCACCTGGTTTGTGGAGGAACAGGGTGTGTTTTTGTGGCTCCCAGATGTGTGGAAATTTCAGTGTGTGGCTCACAGATCAGAGTAGATGGATGCCCCGTTCCTAAGGTTGGGTTACAGAGAACCACTGAGCACAGTCTTGCACTGGCCCACGGAGGTGGTCACCTGGGTTGTCTCTCCAGATGAGTTTCAGTGCATGTGGGGTAAGAGTAAAGCAGGTAATACAAAGGTTGCCTGTTTTTGTGAGATCTAGACTGGCTCATTGACATGCCTGTTTCCAGAGCTATTGGTTACCACCAGGAATTGTTTGATTTTGCAACTATTACTCTTTAAATAATAAGCCTGCTCTTAAATTATTTCAAATGGTTGATATCAACATTTAACAAAAAACACTGTGAAATGCTCTTAAGACTGAAAGTTACCTTGCTCTTTATCATGTATCTAGTAACTTGAAAGAAGTCTTGTGTCATTACTTTTGAAATCTGATGTGTAATTTACCTTTGCTTTTGAAGGACCCTTTGGTGGTAAACCTGTCCAGCCCGGGACCTTTGACTTCAGCAATGTTCTTGTTCCTTCACAGCATGAGGGAGGCTGGAAAAGGTCCTCTGTCTCCCAAAGTGCTGTTCAGCCAGCTTTGTCAAAAGTATGTATTCTGTCCTCAAGGTCATCTTTCACTTATTTTTTTAGTTTTAGTTTCCAGTGATGTGTTTCTAAGTGTGCGATGTCCGTTGTCCTTTCTAAAGAAGCTGTTAGATTTTTACCAAGCAGTCCAGAAAACAGCTTCTTCATTTTTGAAGTTGAAGGACTCCTTGCTGCGTGCCAGGGTTGTACCTGCTCTTCCTGTAATGTGTGGCCCAGTCCATAACCGTGGACTGTCAACGGGCTTCAAACTGAGTGTGAGGGGGCAGAAGAGGGCATGGTAAAACAGAAGAAAAATGGACTGTCTTCCAGGTTTTGTTGTTAGCATAAAGCTGTGCTAACACTACAAAGTGTATGTAGGTATTCTGTAAAAAAGAGTAAGATTTTAAATGGAGAACCTCTGCTATGATGTCTAACCTTGGCATCAATTCAAAATTAAAAAGGGTCTAACAAGTAAAGACTTGAAGCAGTACTGAAATGGCATATGGCTCCAGATTGCGAAGAGCTTACAAGCCCTAAAGAAACTCCTGTTTCTTGGTGTGGAAAATGTTTACAGTACTGCTTTGTAGGTACTTTCAATTATGATGCAAACAGTCTTGCTTTTTAAAACACCTGTAGAAGACCTACTTAAAAGTTGATACAAATATTTAAATATTGACTTACTAGTAACAGAATCTGTAGAAGCAGAGTAATGGGAGGATGGTATATATGAATCTCGTATTTAGAAAAGAATAATGTTTCATGATAATTTATTTGCTACAGTATTATTGCATGGAACTTTAAGCATTCTGCAGCAAGAGAGTTAGGAGGAAAGTTACAGCCTCCTACCATGGAGTTCCAGGACAGTCTTACTGAGCAGGAATGGATTTAAAATATAGTAGAAAAAACCAAAAGATTTTAGAATAGAGCAGGGACAATTTAATTCTGTAAAGAAATAAATCACTGCCTTTTCTTTATCCTCCAAATTCAGCTTCAGAAATTTAATATTATATTTTTTCTATTGTACTTGTCTTCCTTTTGATTCTTTTGAGCTGTAAAAGGAAATGTGTGTAAAGTTACCTAACAGCATTTTTGAGTCAAACAGCAGTGTTCTTTGTTTAGTATTGTTTACCTAGAAGAAAAATATATAGGGAAGAAAACTATTGTTTTTTCACTTCTCCTTGTGTTTTGAGGCTGTTTCAAAAAATGTGAGTATAAGAATTAAATTTGGCTGAGAAATGGAAGGAAAATTATTAAATAATAATAGTAGTTTTTTTCCCTGTAAGTATAAAGGATTGAAGGGAAAAAAATATGTAAAACATGTTTTGAAGCCCATCTTAGTAAATTCATTGTGGAATAATCACCATGCAGTACGCTTCAGATGGCATGGTATTTTTGGAAGTGACAGGTATTTTGTGTCTGCTCTGTGTTTGTGTAGTCATCAGGTGACATCAGTATTAAATCTCAGCTATCTAGTTGTTCTTTTGTTGTTATCTTTTGATCATTAAGATGTCCATACACTTTAACTAGCAGCTAAAATTGAAGCATTTTAATGTGGTCAGCAGACTTTTGCTCTTTAGACATGTATCTGCCAGCTCCTACCATCTCTTGCCTTCATCCTTGCTTCTTAATTTTCTTATCTTTGCAGAACACCACTTAGATACAAATCCTTTACTAGCTCTACTGTCAACAAGAGTGTCAGCCGCATCCTGTTAGTGAGAAGTTAGATGTTCAGGGCCAGTAAGGGGCTGGACAGGTATGACAGAAGTTGACAGAAAGTTTTGGTCTTTGGATTGTTTTCTCATTGTTGGTGATGCAAGAAAGGGAGGGCTTCAGAAAATTCAGCAGTGTGCAGTGGTAAAAGTAGGAGAATGGGAAATTTTTATCTTTGCAAACCGAATACATTTACTATTTATTAGCTTTAACAGTATGAATGCAGTGTTCTGTCATGCCATTTTTACAAAGTCTTTTTCTTTCTTTTGTTTTAAAGTTGGCTTTCTAGTTTTCATCAAAGTTGAAATGCAAGAGAGAGCAGGGCAAGACTGCAGGAGTTTCGGCTAGGAAGAAAATAGTGTTACTGCAGCATTCTCTGTAAATCTGCTTCTTGAATGCTGCCAAGAGGCCGTGTTAACGAAGTCATCCTAGAGGCACGCACTACTCGTGGTCTTCGTGTTGCATTAGCACGAGCTCTTTTTATTCAAAAAACAAAGTTCAAACAAGTTTCTCCAAGAGATGACAGGATGAATGTGTCATCTGAAGAGCTACACGGACACAACTGCCGGGGAGAAGGACATGGGGAAAGGCATTACTATTCTGATAATAATGTTTTGGGTTTATATATATCACATAAAGGTTTGCTGAGTCCAGTTGCAACCTCTTTTTCTTTTTTTTTTTTTTTAATTCATTCTTTCCCCATCACAGATCTTGCTGTCTCAGTGCAAGTATAGAGTGTATCACCATGTCTTTCTTTAATAAAGAATTTATGAAGGAGATTCTACAGATAGTATAGGATAGAAAAGGGTGCAGACACTGCCTTGTACAGCTGCAGCTCTGGCATGTCCCTGAGTGGGATCCCAAAACCTGCAAGTGGATACACATTCACTGCTCAAAAGCAGTAAGAGAACTGGAACACAGTCATTTTCAGCTGCAAACTGCTTCTTTAAGAGTCTGAGGAGGTCATGGTGTGAAGTTGATAATC
>WAAG01048275.1:0-15638 GCA_013390105.1 Tichodroma muraria | reverse complement strand
TTTTTTTTTTTTTCTTTCTAGCAATACATTTTCTTCTCTCTAAAAACCAATCAAAGCTTTGTATGAGTCTGAGCTAGGTCTCCTGAAGCAGAGCTGAAGTCATATCAATGTCTCTCTCTGCGTCTGATTGAAGAAAATGCAACTTCAGTTCATAGTTCATTGCTTTTACACCTGTCTGCATCAGATTTCACTTGTAGCTGGATATGACATTGGCTGAACTAACATCCTCTCTTCAGCTTACTTCTTGTTACTTAATGTCAAATACTATTATTACAAAAGTACCAGCTGGAGGCTGGGGGAAGGTTTGAAGTGATTTCAAAAGGAAGACTTCAGGTCACAGAAGAGACATAAAAATTTTGCATACTTACTGTGTTTTGATGCAAAAAAAAGAAGGTGTTACAGGCAGTTAAGTCCATTTATTCAGGGCAAGAGTTAATTAAATTAATTCTTTGTTTCCTATAGTTCATGAAATGAAAATTTTCTAAGCATTTTGAGATGTGTTAGTAAGAGAAATCAAATACTGTCTAAAATGACAAATTCCACCATTCCTTTGGCAATTTTGAGGTCTTGTATGGAATGTATTGTAGCAGAAATAGTGACTTTTATTTTTAAAATGCATTATTCTGACACAATCATTAACAGCCATATATTCTCATGTGTTCAGACATTAATTTCTCCCTTATTTTTCTATTTGGTGGTATGACCACATGCTTTTTAACAACTTTGCACTGAAAGATCATCTGCTGTCACTTGGGATTTCTGCATACTGTGAAAGGTGCCTGACTTAGCTCCTGTTTGTAAAGAGTGGTGAAAATGAAGAATTCTACTTTGATCAGTAATATCTGTATATGACCAGGATCTTCAATTCTAATCTACAAGATTCCTACAGCATACGAATTCATATAAACCAGGCACCGAGATGATCTCCATAGGTGAAAATGACATCTTTGTTAGATGTATATTCTAGCAGGATTTTTAATATTTTCTTAGTGATTAAGATTTAGGATGGAGTTCAGTCCACCTAATTCAGGCATTTCTTTGCCAAGGGGCATAACCAATAGTTTGTCCCTCCTAGTCTAATACCTAGAGTCTCTACCTGGGGACAAGAAAAGGTCTTTAAAGATTATTTCTCCTAAATATAGGCCTTTAACTGGAAAATTAGAGGATGTGAGGATGGGTTGATTCCAGTGCAGCAGAGCTGGTCTGAAGACATCCATACACTTGTGCTGTATTGGCCCTTTGAGCCTTTTATTCACATTAAATGTAGGGTTTTTTTAATTAGACCAATTAGACTTTTATTGGCTCATAAACAGAAACTGTCACTAATTCCTAAGTACGTTTAGGAATTAGTCTAGTTTACAGTCAGACTAAAAGATTACTCCTAAACGTAATCGGGCTTCTTCAGAGATGTTCATAAAAAATATGGATTAAGGACACCTAACTCTGGATTAATAAGAAGCTCAAAGCAAGGGATGTCTTCCAGAATAAGTATTTCTGAACAAGCATGTGTAATTAAGTTTAGTCTTACACTGTTGTCAACTAATTAAGGAGACACCTAATTAATTTTGTATAAGGTGTTAGGAAAACAAGTAGACTGAATTGTCATGTAGCTACTAGACATCTAAATCCCAATTTAGAGAAGGTTTTATTAGATTATAGTCTTTCTTTAGGTGTGTATACTGTCCTTTGCTTAAGCAATTGGATAATTTTATGTATTAAATGAATTTATGTGTCCAAATTTCATTTTAGACTAATTCTGGATATGATTATTAACATATTGAGATTGAAAGAGCAAGTAGCTTTCCAAGGTATTTGGATTCATACATGGCATGGATTTAAATTCTAAGCTGGTAGTTTAAGGAGTGAAGATATCTAGGGCACCTGAAAGGAATTCTGGAAAAGTATTTTTGTACAATACCCTGTTGTACTGAGACTGGTGCAGCCTTAGGAACATTGGGAGTCAGTCTTAGACGAACCTAGGAATAAGGGCAAGAACTGTCAGTGACACAGAGGAAGGGGGGCAAGTGGCTGTAAGGTGGAACTAAAGATTACTGCATGTCATAAAGATTAACAATAATGTTTAAACTTTTGCCTTGTTGTGAAATATTATCCACTGCTGCAAAAAAGACACAGACCATGTGGGATAACGTAAAAAGATCTACAGCTTGTCAGACCTGTGAAATTTGCTCTACCCAAAAATGGAAACTCTCCAGCTGAAGTGTCCTTCAAAGGAGCTGGACTTTCTGAAAAGTCTTGGATAGAGCACTGAGTATGGCCAGAGGGCTAGAAAATAAAACCTGTAAGGAAGAAATGGGAGTTATTTAGACCAAATTAAAAACAAAAAAAAAAGTGACCATTTAATTTTTAAGGTTTTTTTATATTTACATAAAACTATAGACACACAGCTTTTCATATACTTGAGGACTGATGTACTGAGGAAGGGTCATCTTTTGCACATTGGTGGTGCAATGGACTTAATTTTTAGTAAAAGAGGCTGGGATTAAGTCTGAGAATAAATCTTTAACAATATCAGTACCGAAACACTGGAACAGAGAGGAAGGTTAAGTGTTCCTGATATTGGAGGTCTTTGAGAACAGTATATAGAAAGATCTAGTGAGAACATAGCTAATGTAAATGTGACTGCTTAGATGTCAAGTTCAATACAACCACCCCTGGGGTCCATTGCTTCCATTATCCAGAAATAAATTACATTTGACCACCTAATTTTTTTTAATTTATTTCTTTATTAACATAAAGCTATAGACAAGTAGTTGCTTTTCATTGTAGATAATGAGTGTCTGGTTTGGGCAGTTTCACAGATTTTTAAAAGACTTGAGAAGCCTAATGAAAAGAAATGGTAATTAACTCTGTGTGCTTAACTCTTTTAGAAAAGAATGATATGAGGAGATACAGGGTGGGATGTAAATAAGACTGATTTATATGTCACCTGGCTGAATGGTATGACTGATACATCTAGATGACAGGATGTCATCCGGAAGGATGTGGACAGGCTCGAGAAGTGGGGCCATGGGAACCTCATGAGGTTTAATAAGACCAAGTCTAAGGTCCTGTCCCCGACCAACTGGGTCGGGGCAGCCCCCAGTATCAATCCAGGCTGGGGGACAGATTGAGAGCAACCTTGCCAAGAAGGACTTGGAGACGGTGGCAGATGAGAAATTGGACAAGCCCAGGCAATGTGTGCTCACAGCCCAGAAAGCAAATTGTATCCTGGACTCCATCCAAAGCGGCATGGCCAGCAGGGTGGGGGATGGGGTTCTGCCCCTCTGCTTCGCTCTGGTGAGATCCCACCTGGGCTGCTGCATCCAGATCTGGAGTCCCCAGCACAGGAAGGACAAGGATCTGTTGGAGCAAGTCCTGCGGAGGGTGACCAAATAGATTAAAGGGATGACGCACCTTTCCTATAAGGAAAGGCTAAAAGAATTCAGACTGTGCAGCCCAAGATAGAGAAGGCCTAAGGATGACCTAATTGTGCCCTTCCAGTAGCTGAAGGCAGCCTGCAAGAAAGATGAAGGGGGACTTTTGACAAGAGCATGAAGTGACAGGACAAGAGGGAATGGTTTCAGACCAAAAGAGGGTAGGTTTAGGTTACATGTTAGGAAGAAATTCTTTACTCTGGATGTGGTGAGACACTGGAATGGGTTGCTCAGAAAGTTGTGGATGCCCCATTCCTGGCAGTGTTCAAGGCCAGAAGGGTGAAGGAGGTGATTCTGGAAGCTGGAAGCTCTGCACAACCTGGTCTGTGAAAGGTGTCCCTGTGCGTGGCAGGGTGTTGGAACAAGATGACCTTTAAGGTCTCTTTCAACCCAAACCATTCTGTGATTCCATGATTCCGTATAGTTAATAAAGAGGTATGTTGCTGGCTAACCAACCCTAGCAGCAAAAATTCTGGGATTTGTCCTACACAGGACAGACGAGTGTGTCCTACACAGGCCATTGCAATTTTCATATTTCTTTCAATACATGATCAAGCAGGTTCCCCCTTATCTGTCTGACTTGTTGTTTGATCATTTCAATGCATTTGATTATGTTTACATACATCAAATGCAGAAGATACCTGTGGAGGATTGCTACCTTAGCTGAACTTTTTCCAGCCACATTCAGGAGTGTGATAGGGAATAAAATGTTGCTCTGGGTTAAAACCTTCAAACAGAATTTTCTTCAACAAACCCTTGTTTGAAGTTGAACTTGGGCAGTGGCAGAGTAGTGAAAGGAATCTTCAGCAGGATATTTTTCGCCTGTTCTGCTAATATCCAGCAAAGTCTGATCTAGTTCGCGTTCCCTGAAGAAGAAGTTTGCATACATGCTTATTAAAGATTTGCTAAAAATTGGTAGCTACATTCTCCATATCGTCCTCTGCCTCTTTGTTCTTCCTACATCTCTAAGAGATCACTTTAACTGTAATTGTCACTCTTGGCTGCTACAAACCATGTATAATGGGGCACCTAAAATGAGTGAGTCCTGAGTGTTCTCAGTGATTCCTTCAGGACTTGTGAGAGCAGAGTCTGTCTGACAAAAATTTAGATGGACTAATATAAATTCAGACAGTCTCATCAAAGCGTATATGTTGAAGAAACTGGTCTTGCTCCAGGAAATTTGGAATGGGAGTACAGGGACCGATGGAAAAATTTGCTAAAAGGCACATATCAAATGGGTGTTTTTTAGCAGGCTTAGAAGAAGAGTACAAATCTAGAATTGAGCAGAGAAACTGGAAACCTGAGTCCATGAAATTTCTTGCCTTCCCTTGCTCCATTTTGGTCACTTCCCGCTGCCTTTAAAATGGCATATGTTGATAACCTGTTGAGGATATTTCACTATGTGAATGAAATGTCCTTGTGGAATCATACAATGAACAACTTTGTAAATATCTCCTGTTACCTCAGAAATTCATTCCTCTGTAATAGGACCCAGCAAGGAGCTCTATGTACAGTTAATCACTTCATCCTTGCCAGAAAAGTAGAGAGCACTGGAGGCTGTCAGAATGGAATAGAAAAGGAGAAAAGGGAAAAAGAGGAAAAAAACCAAAAAGGTCATCTTACACTTGTGACTTACACAGATTTTAGAATGTTAGAATATATTTGTTTCTAGCATCTCAGAGAATACACTATCCTCAAAGCTCAACATACAAAAATCTAAAATAAATCAAAGGAGATGGAAGAGCAAATCTAATTCAGACACAACAGTTTTGCTTGTTTTTTTCTCTAAGACCTTTGGACTTGGCTGAATTTTCCATTTTTTATTTTCCTTAACAATAAACCTGACAGCAGTAAAACATGAAGTACAGAGTAAATATTCTCTCTGTTCAGTGGTCAGAGATTTTCCATAGAATCCATCTTTTACAGCTATAGCACCATCTCTGCATTGTATGCATCAGCCCATATTACAACAGTATATAAAGGAGATTTTCATGTATTTGATGTACAACACAAACAGTTTTTTTACAAAGAAATTCTGCTTATATTACTTTTACTGTTTGAAGTGAGCTTTGGTAATGTAGGAAATAGAATTTATAGCTCTATTAGAGAAGACTCTTTTTGACAGAGAAATGTGGGGGAAACAGGAAATTACATTTAAATGACCCACATCAGCTGTATGGTTTTTGTTCATGACAGGACTATCACTCCGTAGTCTTATGAAGTTTGATGGTTCTACTGAGTCTCCAGGTCTAAGAGGCATGGGGATATTAGAAATAAACATATTTTGAACTGAAAGTACAAGTTCCTAGTATTTTAAAGAAAATCCTGCAACTATTATGACAAAAGCCCCTAACATGTAAACATGTTAACATACTGTCTTGTATTTGTTTGCTTAACTCTCATTCTGGTTAACTCTTGTCATACTTACCAAATAGGAAATTAATTTTAAATTTCTTAATCTGCAGCGTGTATACTAACAGTTCACCTATTTGACCTCCAGAAAGTAACACAGATTAGCAGAACGAAGTTGAAACTGCAGGAAAAAAACTTTGGACAAATGAATATTTTAAAGAGTTTTAAAAGAAATTTTAAGGCATAATCAACAACTTCATACTTCTAATTTTCCTAGCACACTACTGACTTCCATCAATAAAAAAATCTCTTCTTACTTTGACATGAATATAATAATATTTCCTTTGGAGAAAATTCATAAGATTATAACTCTTCATTTGAGGTAATGTAATTTCTAATGCAACTGCTCTTAGGAAAGTGTTGAAATATCTTTTTAGAGAAGTCTTAACCACCAAGCAACTTAAAAAATCATCAATTTATTATTATTTGGATTACACTACTGTTGTAAACTGTCTTTTTTATTAAAAGTAAAATAAAATCATATAAAAAATAAAAATGTATAGGATTAAATGTTTAAACTTTACTAAATTCATTGCTCTTTTCGGCACTCAGAAAGGGATATCTAGGTCCATTCTTATTTCCTTTATGTTAAAATTGAGATATTAACCTTCTTTTTCAAGGCACCAAAGATAATTCACAGTTGCTGCATGGAAGGTGTTTGATGATTTGATCACAGTTGAGAGATGCCAGGTTTAGATCCAAGTCGATTTACAGTTTCACAGTTAGATGTTACACACAATTGTTCTCCTGGCCAAATGCAGGTACCATGAGAAAACACATACAGGTATGAATGTAGGCATATGTATGTTTTCACACATGAAATCCTAAGCCAAATTTAAGTTCTTGTGAAAGGTTTTTAATCAGGCAGAAGTGATCAATATGTGTTTTGTAAAAGAATATTAACCTTATTTGGACCAGCACATGCACGTAAAGTCCAGCTACTCTAGTTCTGATTGCATTAATTATAAAATCAGCAGAGATAGAAAATTGGTCTGTTTCCCTCTGAATGAAGATTTTGCAGTATTGTGCAAATATGATACTGTACTTCCACTGCAAGAGTTTTAACACCCATTATAATTGTGCCTTAAGTATAATTTTCAATCTTTAAATTTGTTGTATCTGGTGCTATTAATATAACCAATAAAAAAAGCCAAAATCCCCCAAACTATATAAGCATAGTATACTCACAAAGTGGTTTGAGCTGAAATGACTTCCAGCATGATAATTAATTGGGCCAATGACATAATATTCTAAAGGATCAGAAGTATGTCTCATCTAGTCTGTTCCTCCATCCCTAGCAATGTCCAGATTTCACAGAAGCTAAATGTGATATTAAACACTGCTCATTAAAGATCTCTTGAAGATCTCATTCAAATTCCTAATTGCTAGACGTCTGCTTATATCACAAACATACAGATTATTATGTGGCTTTAGTATAAGCAAACTCCACTATGGTCTTTGAATCACCTTTTCAGCTCATCCTTTTCACCCTGCTGACACAGATTGCTGCCTCTGCAGCAGGGCTGCCAGAAAGGTTGTGTGTCTGTACTCTTCTAAGATTACTAAGGTTGTCCTAATGCATATTCATCTTCATTGGTGATGCCAGCTTGTGTGCTTGTCTGTGAACCTGATACCCAGACCATGCCTGTTTCTGCTGACTCTGCTGTACAGTTACCTCCAGCAGCTGCTTGAACTCTGACTTTGAAGAGTCAATAACACCATACAGCAAAAAGCTCTTCATTCAAATTACATATCAAAGGAAAGACCACCACTGTTCATCAGTATTCTGAGAAGGACGCAGAGTTTTTGAAAAATATGCACGTCACCCCTTCAGCCCAAGACAGATCAGCATTTCTAACAGAAACAGCTGCAGAAATAGCTTCAGTTAATATGAACCTCAGTTTATCCTACAAGTTTCACTGTACTGGCAGGATTATCTTCTGAGGACAGCAATGTTTTTTAAATTTTTTAACATGAAGCTGTGGCAGAAGAACAAGATTCAGTCTTTTCAGGCATTTAAAAAACATCTGCTTTTCTTGCTGTAGAGGAAACGTGTAAGCTGCTGTGATTCTCAGAATTATGCACATTAAACCTAAATATTAATGGACTTTAGATTTTGTTGGTCTGTTTTCTACAATCAAGCAGTTAATCAGATACTTGCAGCAGTGTTCAGGGATCACATTAGAAAATACCTGCTGGCCACTTCCTATGTCCTACTTTGAGCAAGTGTTGGAAGAGCAGCTTCCTGTTACTGGCCAGAAAAATCCTCATCTCTCTCTTCCTTACGCTCTGTCTCTGTTCATTAACCTCTTCTTCCACTTCAGAGAATTTACTGGAGGCATCTCTGATCGTAACTGAACTCTGCTCAGTGGTTTGCATTATCCTTCCCTCCAAGAGATGTTGTATCCCAGTCACCTGCAGGCTCTGCTGCTTGGGCACAACAGTCTCCTCAGCTGCATCAATCAGAGCCCACGTAGCACTTTTGACCTGCTGCTGGTCCTTTCCTGCTCTAATCCAGTGGGAGAGATCAGACACAGTTTGTGTTGAGGTGTTGGAGTTCTCTACAAATAGGACTTGCCTTTTCTCTCGTCAATGATTTTAATTCAGATGGCATAAGCTAGAAATATAACAAAATTTTAATGTTCACAGCAGGACGCAATGTAAGGAATATATATTGTAAATATCTCGGGCTGTCTGGTTAAATATCTCAGGCTGTCTGGTTTTGTTGGGATGAAGTGTAAAGGGCTTCTTTCATGGGGTAGTAATGATAAAACATAACAAAAACCTCCTTTCCTTTGGAAAAAATATACGCATCAAGACAAATAATTTGAGTCAGGATGAAGTTGTATAACTCAAGTGAAGAAAAATCAGTATTAGATGCCTCCAATGTAGGATGTAGAAAAGCACTAGTGAAATGAAACCAAATCTACAATGGATAAAGATGGTCAGTAATGGAGAGTGCAGAATTCATAGCAATTTTTTTCCATTACTTTGGCTTCTGTGAGATCAAAGCTAATATGTCATTGCTTTATTGTATTCTCTGTGAAATAGAAGATAAATGAACTTGCAAGATATTGGGTTTTGTCCCTCTGAAAAGACACACTAAGTTTGGATAATAACTGTAACATTTCCTATTGAAGACAGATTTTACAGGCTGCTCATTATTGCCATGATTAATTACTGTTGTCTTGTGTAAATCAAGACTCAAAATACAATTTGAACTAATCTAATTTATGCGAATCATGTATGTTTGTCAATTTGCAGGCTATTATAAAAAAACAGTCTAGAATATGAAAAGACATGTCACATTGTAATAGAGTTGCTAAAGGTGTAGTTTCATGATAAACCTGTCTCAGGCAAGGTTCCCACTCTGTCACGCTTTGCTCTCCCTTCATGATGAGCCATCTGTGCTCCAAAAGATACATTATGGACAGTGCTAAGCCAAATGCAAAGCCCAAGCTAATGTATTTACTCTTGGGGAAGGCTTAGCCTACCCTCAGAGCAGGCAGAGCTAACTCTCTTACTAGCTGTCAGACAAGTTTGCTTATAGCTGGGCAGCTTGGGTGTAGGTGGAGGGAAAAACTATCCATACCCATAATTGTCTATGAACTCCATGTTAATAAACATTTTGCCATTTTCTGTGGATGACTAAAATTTTCTGGCAGATTTTTGTCTTCATTTTAAATAAATCTCGTATGTGCTTAAATTAGAAACTATATAATTGATTTTTTAAAAATTGCTTTAAAATTTCAATGTCAGGAACAAAATATGTATTTTTCAAGACACAAGGGATTCATTTTGTTATCCTCTTCATCAGCTTTCAGTTGTCTAAAAGATCCTGCAATTCCGTGCCAATGATTTTCAGATAGTTTGTAATTTCCAGAAGACCTAGATCAAAGAAAGTACTCTAGTGCTTCTAAGTAAGAAACTGAGAGCACTGGGATGTGTGAAATCCCGCTCCTCTGCTGCAGTAAAGTTCAGAAATTTGGTAGGTCCATCTGGCAACTTCCATAGTTTTCATTCTTTATATCCTATTCTCAAACAAAGGGAATTACTGTTTTGACTCCTAATTTTGAAGAACACAGTTGTAACAAAAAGCTGCAGCAATCATGGAAGAAAGTTACTTTTATTTAATGCATTGTTTAACTTAAATATACCTTATCCTAAAACTAAATGGAAAACTTCTCTGACCTTCAGGAAATCATCCTAATTGCTGGGGCTTAGAGCAAGTTGAAAGGATGATTGCTTCTTCCTTCCTTCTCTTGAAACTGTATGGTTATACAAGATTAATACAGACAAGACACTCTGAGATAGAAAAATCTGGAATAAATTAAAGGATGAAATCACACTCCAGAGAGGGGAAGAAATCTTCAGTTTTTGTTCCTAGTTCCAGGATCATACATTAAGTTCTCATTCATCTGGTATTAGTACCAGGAAAAAAAGATAGGAAGTAGGACACTCTTTCCCTTACTCTAGACCTTACTCTACTGTCTAAACTGTACTCATGCCACCAGGAAGCTCTTGGGGGAAATACACCTTAATCCTTCAAGCTTCCAGCTGAAACTTCCAGTTGCCTGGGCATATGCTCCAGTCATCAGGATACTTTTCTAGCAGATCTGTATCAAAAAGAAAAGTCAAAAGGAGACATACCTGCTCTAAGTTGCTCCTGTTTGCTAATTCTGCCTCAAGTATATGCATTTTGGGATTTTTGTGGAATCAAGGCAGAATATGGAATAAAGTAACCTTAGCTTTTTCTAACTTTACTTTTCTCTTTCTTTCTCTTTGCCTCTTTTACTATTAAATACCAATTTTTTTGTATCAATATTTAATCTCATTTGTTTTTTATCTTGTTTTGGGGGGGAATATTTCATACCTTCAAAGTTCTTTCCGTTTTATTTATGGAGAACTAGTTTTCTTTACTCCTCTGTGATTCAGGATCATAACAAAAGCAGAGCTAGAAAGGATCTGAAAAGGAACCCAGATGCTTTAGCTGAGACAAGTCTTGGGCTGCAAAGGAAGAGTGCTGCCTGCAAAACCTTCAGGCCTGCATGGATCCAAAAGGTTGTGCCAAGAGAGATTTAGGTTGGAAATCAGGAAGAATTTCTTCACAAAAGAGGTGACTGGATGTTGGAATAGGCTACCTAGAGAAGTTTTTGGAGTCACCATCCCCGGAGGTGTGTAAGGAAAGACTGGACACGGCACTTAGTGCCATGGCCAGCTTGACAAGGAAGTACTAGGTCATAGGCTGGACTCAATGATCTCAGAGGTCTTATCCAGATTAATTGTGTGATTCTGTTTTTCTGTGTTTAGGAATTTAACCCTTCTGTGTTGACCTGTGGCTAAACCTTAGTCTATGTGCCTGAATTATACTCTACTTCCTTTTCGCACTTTTTCAGTTGAATGTTATAGTAAGAGATAAATCCTGCTCTAACGAGCACTCTAACTTTAAAACATAAAGTATTTGCTGTGAAACAAGGAGTTTAAGTTACTTTCCATTTTGCCAAGCTAAGCTTAGGTGGTTGGCCTGTAGGAAGCTTACCATGAAATAAGAACTTATACAAAAATACTTTTTGGCCTTCTATGCTCAACTATGATAACTTTACAAATCTTGTCATGGTTTGACACTTGCCAAATGCCAGGTACCCACAAAAGCCACTAACTCGCTCTCGCCTGTCACAGCTGGGCAGAGGGAAGCAAAATTTAAAGGGTTCATACGTTGACATAAGGACCAGGAGAAAACACACCAAGGGCAAAACAGGCTCTGCTTAGAGGTACAAAGTGAATTTATTACTAACAAAATCAGAGGAGGATAATGAAAAGTAAAATAAGCCCTTAAAAACACCTTTTCTTCCCCCCAACATCTCCCTTCTTCCCACTGACAGTGCAGGAAGACAGGACATGGGGGTTTGGTCAGTTCATCACCTGAGGTTTTCTTCTGCAGCTCTGGGAGAGGAGTGCTTCCCCTGTGAGGCTGTGGGGTCCCTCCCACAGAAGACAGTTCTCCATGAACCTCCCTGACATGAGTCCACTCTCATGAGCAGCAGTCCTCCCAAAACTGCTGCAGTGTGGCTCTCTCTTTCCACAGGCAGCAGTCCTCCAAGGACAGGTGGAAGTAGGAAGCAGGATCCTTCCAGTATTTCCTTCCAGAAAAATATCCTTCCAGCCTGGAAGCAGGGCCCCTCTCTCCACCAGGTCTCCCACAGGATCACAGCCTCTCCAGGCATCCACCCACGCCAGCATGGGCACCTCCCCCACCGGCTGTGGGTGGATCTCTGCATCCCCCATGGATCCCCACGGGCTGTGGGTGGATCTCTGCATCCCCCATGGATCCCCATGGCTGCAGNCTCTGCATCCCCCATGGATCCCCATGGCTGCAGGGCACAGCTGCTTCACCATGGTCTCACACGGCCTGCAGAGGAACCTCGTCTCCGGTGCCTGGAGCACCTCCTGCCCCTCCTTCGGCATTGGCCTTGGTGTCACCGTCTTGTTTCCCTCACATGTTCCCACCTCCTCCTCTTCTCTGGCTAGAAAAATCTTTGCCCCACTTTGTTTTGATTTTCTTCTTAAATAAGTTATCACAGAGGTATTGCCATCATCTCTAATTGTCCCAGCTTTGGCCAGCAGCCTGTCCATCTTCAGAGCCATCAGGGATGGGCTCTGTCAAACATGGCGGAAGCTTCCAGGAGCTTCTCACAGGAGCCACCTCCATGGCCCCCCCCCACGAAAAACCAGGACATGCAAAACAATATACCCCTGCTAGGAATGCTAGAAGTAAACCAGTATGCCCCTGGGCAAAGCATGGTAGAAATCCAGAGAAGTTTGTCTCTCTGTCCCAGAGAGTTTTAATCCAAGCGTAAGGGAAGAGACGATGTACTCTGGCAGGTGGAACTGACAAAGTACAAGCATCTTACACCATCAGTTAAACCAGTGAGTGTTATAGCTGGGGGAATAGTTCTGTTATTGAACTGGATTAAAAATATGGACATATTTATATGAAATCTGAGCTAACAGATCTTATTATTTGATTAAATTCTGGGCAAATACCCATCTGGACTGGTTTCAACAGAGCTGGGGGGCTGAGCAGACAATCATAAGAGCTTTATAGACTTTACAGTGTCACATGAAACTGTGAGGAATTAATGGGTGAAATAAATAGAAAATACCCTAAAATCTCCAGAGTTTTCAGCAAATCTGTATCTCAATCAATTAAATATTTCCTTTTTTGTCATGATCAATTAGCATACAACAAATCCAAGAGAGGACAGAATCAATAAGTTATTGGTAAAGTAATAATTAAAAGCAAAGCTTTACAACCTTCTTCATTTTAAATATTTCACTCTCGTCAGTTGCTGAATCCACTGGGTTTAAGGATATGCTTCTCACACTCCACATACTTTGGCAATAATGCAGTTAACTCAGATGGGCTGAGGAGGACCATGAACATATTGTTCCATGAAACTATGGTGCAGATGCAAACAGTAAAAATTACAATATCTATTAATGTTGGCTTTTAAAAAATCTGGTTTGATTTACCATTAAGTAAACAATACATAAAAATCTTCCAATCCTACACCTCTCCCTCTTCCAAATCTGAAAAGACTTGCAGAAGCAGGATTTATTAGGAGATAAGACAACAGAGAATGTTTCACTTCAAAAGTGAAGGATGAGAAACTTACAAAGATTTCATTCAAGAAAACAGGTGAGAATAAATCATCTATTTATGTCTAAGACTTTATAAATAATCATTAAAGCTTTTGCATAAAAGTCATTAAAGCTTTTGCATACACTAACTTATGCAGAATATCATCTATATATGTATAAAGCATAAAAAAGATACTGTTTCAAATTTTGACATACATTCAGTTATTATCTATCAAAAATGTTGAGTAGGAATGACAGTTCCCAGGAAATGTTCCTTCCTTTGCTTCTAAAACACTATGTGAACTCAGGCAAGTCCTTCACCTTAAATGATACTACTTTTTTATTTCTAACATAGCATTACTCACAGATTATTCTGTATGAGAATTTAGTTCAAGTTTGTGCTGACTTCTGATATCTAATGGAAAATGAGGTACTAAAAAGCCAGATATCAGTAATCTTAGTAAAAGAAATTACTGCTGTCATGAAAAAAATTACCAGAAGTATATTCTATTTTCAACATTCACTCAAACGTTTTTCTGAGTAGATAGTCTAGCTGTGCATTTATTTTATTATTGTGCATTTTAAGATACTGCTATTTGAAAATTGTGGAAATTATGAAATATGTAGGCAAACACATTAACATATTTGCTCAATTTCTTTTCCAGGAGACCACTGAAAAGGCCTTTTGATAAGTAGATAGTCTATGATTTATTGTACATAGAAGAAATAAACTTTAACAAAGATGTTTTCTGGTTAAGGTTTTTCTTTTTTATTCATAAAAATGATTCATTATTTTAGTTCATATGTTCATTGTGAAGACATAAAAAATTCCAAATAATACAAATCACCGCATAGTCTTCCTCTGCAAAATATCAGATACATTGCTATGCATTTCATGATCACTGTACTAGAGTATCACAACCTTTCTGGATAAATACATGGTGTATATACAGAATAAAAAGTTATTAAGAAGAGAAGAATTGCTTTTTTTGTTGTTTATGAAAGTTCTGCCATCTGCTGCACAGAGACATGGATTCGATTTTGTTGTATCAAAAGCTGTATAGTTCTTTGAAAAATCACACTATATTTGAGACTAAGAAAAATGAGCTCTTTAAAAGTAGTAAAAACAACAGAAAAATGATACATCACGTAGTACATAATCTCTGCTTGTCACTAAGATCCTAAAAGTGAACTAACTGCTTGAGTAAGTTAGCATGATATATGATTTCTAGTAATCAGCCAGAAGAAAAGGGAATATAAAATAAAAAAATTGTAGTGATTTCTTGGTATATATTTGCCCAAAATGCAACAAAAAAAACAAGTCAGATCTGCTTAGAGCTAGGTAAAGTAGTAAAATTGCTATAATCCTCACTCATTTGAAACAGCTTAATTTTTTGCAGAATATGTTAAAACCTATTTTATAGGATTTTTGTCATGAACATCAAACCTTGTTTGGTTTTAATCAAGTTTTGGGGTTTATTTCAAACCTTTCTGGGTTCGATCTGTTTTATTCACAGAGACTTAGTTTTCTTTGCTCTTCAGTTTTTAAACCAGTTCCTAACAGGGGCTTAGCAGGTTTACTCTCCCAAATTGTACTGTCAAGCCCAGCAAAGCAAAAACTCTCTACTCCAGATCTGTATGTCCAAGATCTCATCTGTCCTGATCTGTTCTGTTCAAAATCTGCCTTCAGTTCCACACTACTTCAAGAAGGAAAGCAATAACACCTGTTCATTGTATAGACTGACCTTGAAATGCACACAATCTACCAAAAATAATAGAGAAAATAATAAGCCAGGTTGGTTCTCTGAAACCTATGGAAAACCACCAAATCATATCTCTAATTTCTAAGCAGTCATTGATGCTTCTCAGCACTGTGACAAGGAACTCACCAGCCTGGCCATTTTTTCTGGATCCAGAATTTTCATATCTATTTGAAACATCTGCTTACAAGTTCAGTCAGGGGTAAGAAGACAGGCATCTGAAACATCTGAGAGATCAATATTGAACTGATATTTAAGGGGAAAATATTGTATGAAGTAGAAACAATCCATGTAACATAAGAAATTTAATACAACCCTTCCCATTCACAGACCTGCAGCATTCCGTTTGTCTCCCAAACCCTTGCCAGGGCATTTTCAAATGAGTTGACAC
>WAAG01048270.1:7594-18513 GCA_013390105.1 Tichodroma muraria | reverse complement strand
CCCGGCCGTGGCTCGGCCCGGCCGGCTGCGCCAGGCCTGGCCCGGCCCAGCCAGGCCCCGAGGCCGCGGCGGAGCGGCCAGGCAGAGCCTGCTACCTCTGCTCCAACCGGGAACCAGGAGAAGGAACTTTCCCAAGTTCTCACTTAAAATGTGTATTCACAAAGGTGTACCCATGCCTTTCATTGGTTTTATCAAGTGTCAATATTACACATTGGCCAATCAGGGTCAAACTACAGCACTGTTCCAGGTCACCAAGCAGATGGAATAGCATGGCTTTTCATAAGCTGGGTTGGTAGTGGTCAGTATTACAATTTAATTGGAATATTTGGGAATACAAGACTGTCATCCCTCACTGTGATTATAGAATAACGGCATAAATTAGCAAAACTTCATTGATATCTTGCTGTCTTCCATCATAGCTTTTTTACTCCTTGCTTGATTTTTCAGATGAAACTAGATTTGTTCAGAGGCTCTCTGATAGTGAATGCATGTTTTAGCTAGATGTGATGAAGAGCAGGCTGCATGATACTTTGCAAGATTTCTATTCCAGCTTTACCAGCAAACAACAGTAATAACTGCTGCCTCCCAGATTTCCATGCTCTGTCTCTTTCTGGGCCTGGTCCAACTTGTACTCAAGCTAGATCAGAAATTTTCACTGATTTTCATGGACTTTGGTCTCATCCCTTTTAAGAGAAAGAAGTTAATTTGTACCAGACATGCGTGCTTACCTAGTGGCATCTAAGCTGCATGTGGACATAGGAAGGATATAGGGAAAACAGACTCTGTGGAGTCTGGAACAGTGGCACCACCTAGTCCCCAGTTACTGTGTTTGGTACATTTCCTAATTTCTGCAGTGATTTAACATTAGAGCGGGTCCAGCTCATTGAAGCAAATTTATATGCAGGAGCACTATTTTAATCTTAGACTTAAAATAATTTTAATTAGTAATAGCTTCCTTTTCCAGTCTGTCAACATATCTCCACCTCTTGGCTTTTTAAGAAAGAAGGTAAATATAGAAATAAAAGTATTAAATTATTACCAGGCAACCAGAACAAGGAAAACATCAGAACTGTCAAACCTAGAAATGTGAAAAATGACCTAGGCTTTCCAATTCCGACCTGTCTCCTCAACACAACTCTACCTGGTTCCATCTTATTTAAGACTTGCTAATTTGACTAAATATTGAAATGAAATAATGGAAATACTACAATAGACCATCTCATCCTTTATTCTTCAGTCACTCAGGTGCCAGGTTTCTTTCTCAACCTGCAACTGCTAACAAATATCACCTTCATGACTTTGCCTGCGGTGTTTATCCTGCTGCTACTATAATTTTGCTTCCTCTTTGCAGGAGACAGCTGCTCTACATGGGTAGCTCTTCTGCAGCACAGTAAGGCATTATCGAAAGGCTTAATGCTGATGCTAATGGAGCTGGTCTAGCTGCTGACACAGAACATATGGCTTTACTGGATTTCAGTTCCAAAATGCTGACCCCCTCTTTCAGGAGGAAGGAGCATGGTGATCTGGAGGACGCGGCTCAGCCACCTCCTCACTGTAGGAGACTGAGAGATGTATGGGCTGTTTCACCTCCCTTGGTTTGGAAGGGAAAGTTAGCATGCCGACGATTCCCTCATCCAATTTAAAGAAAACAGACCAAAAATGTCGTGTTCAGAAACCATCATGCTGGTTCCAATACGGTTAAAATTTCTCCAGCAATGTGCCTTTTGGAGGTTTGGATTTTTTGCTATTACTTGGATAAAAAAATAATAAAGATAAGACATGCATTTTTCTTTTTCTAAGGCTGTACTCATTTAATGGTTAAATGTGAAAGGGGGATACTAGAAGCATCCTGAATACAGTTTAAATGAGTTTAAAACTCCAATTGCTTATAGCTTATGAAAAAAGTGTCTTAAACCAAATAGTCTCAGTGGGGTGATGCATGGGCAAAATGTAAAATGACACATAATGAAATAAAGTAATTTTATTTGCAAACCTGTTTGAAAGGCTGGTACAGAATGTAACAATCAAGCAGAAGCAGTCTGGCATTTCTCTTGGTGTATTTTTTCAGAATTATGTGACCCAAGAAAGAAAACATTAAGATGTTCTGATTTCACCCTATAGGACGGAGAAATACACTTTGGTTAATGCTTACCATAATTCTATCTACTTGGCTCAGACAGTTATATTTTTATGAATCTTACGTTACTTTCTGTCACCCTCTAGGCAACAATATAGAGTTATTACAGTATAAAGGAAAATGCTTCCTGTTGAGCTTATACTTGAACAAGTCTTAACCAAGTGGAAGCTCTTAATAAAAGGGTAAATATACTAAGGAATAAACAGGTACAGTGAATAAAAAAGGAATGTAGGCTTTATGGATGCTCAGGTTGATGGAATAGACCAGCGAAACACAGACAACTCCAAGGTAAAGCTGACATGCTAAGCTACATCAGAAATCTGAGGGGGTTAGAATTTTGTTAAGTGAATTTAGTGCTCATTAAGGGATTTGCGGTGTCAGCATTATAAAGCAAAGTCCTCTCTCGCCCTCAGAATTGGAACAGCACAGTGCAGCAATATTAATTCCACGGCCGTTCCCTTCTTGGCCTTGCCAATAAAATTATTACCCAGGGACCCAATTGTTCGGCACTGCTCGGCGAGTGCCTCCTCACGAGAAATTGAGCTGAGATCACCGGCTCTTTTAATGTGGCAGACAGATTGTAGTGCACTGTGCCATGCCAGGCTTGAAACACAGACAGCTTCTGCCTTTAGTTTAAAGGAAAATATTGTGAATTACTCTTCTTGTTTTCTGTGTCTCCCTGAAATACCCACACAAATTGTTTCCTTCTGCTTTATGTCTCTCATCATTTCCTCCTTTGTTCTCAGCCCAGTTATTTTGACTAGAAGTTTATTTTGCGCAGCATAGGAAATAGAGATCCACAAATACTAACCAGACGTAGGAAAAAATATCAGTGTGTAGGTTTTCAAATCAGTTGTGTGGAGCAGAGATCTACTGGTGCAGAAAACACTGATGAGGTTGAAAAAACTGTACTTGCTAATTTTTTATTTTTTTTTCTCTCTTAGTTGAAAGTCAGCTAGATATAGTTTTCATTCCATGGAAACTCTTCATAATGAGTATACATTTATATTGCAAACCTTTATTCCCTGTGGCCCCATGTGGCTTTTTAAGACCAAATATAAAGCCTTCTTCAGCATTACCTTATCCCTTCGTCCAGACATCATTCAGAGCTACAGCTGATTTTCTAAATTACATCAGACGTAAGTAGATTTGTTTTTCCTTTTCTGCAGATATAGTTTAATTTCCTTTTCCAATTTGCATGGGTGCACACTCATAAATTTTAAACATATTTAACCTCTTTTCAAAGAATCCTTTTAATTTCTCTACGGTCCATGACCTTTAACTTTGATACGCAAAATTCTGTACATTAAAAATCCAAAAAGTCATCCAGAAATAATGCTTTAAACACCTTACTACCTTTCCAAAGGTCCTCTTTTTCCCTCATGAAACAAAACAGTCCTGTGCATGGTGGTCCTGGTAGCCCAGAAACAAGGGCTACAGCTGAGAGGCATTTGCTGGGGCTTTGCTGATCATAGGGTTCATCAAGTATCTGATTAATGTGGGGAGATTGGATGGGCCGCCCTAGAATCCAAACAATCCAATTCCAATCCTGGAATTCCAAATAGGAATCTTGCAAGCCCAGGAACTGACCAGCACCTCTGGCTGCTAGAGGAAGGCAGAGAACACATTTCCACATGGCAAGTCCTTTGTCACCTCCTGAGATGTTACCACTGATGAAAGGATCCCACCTTAAACTGTGGGGTTTTCTTTTAAGTGCCTGCTATTTCTGAATAGTCACCTTGTCACCCTGGCATCATTACCACCATCATCTCTTGTTCCTGACCATTGGATGTCCCTTTATAAGAGTAACTTCCCTGGGAAGTCCACATCCACGCCTGCCAGGTGATGATGCTGGACTATTTCCTTGACTTTAATAAACCTTTGCTGTGAAAGGCAAGGGGAAGGAAGCAAAGGACCTGCCCCCCAGGCTGGGTATCTTTGCTTAGTTTCGGAGAAAAGTAGCAACCGCCAAGCCCAGTTTGGGTGACCTGTTTAGGACAACAGGAAGAGACAGTCTGTTACAGATGCCACAGAAGATGACCCCGGGACCACAACTAGCCAGCACAGGAATGTCATGTTGCCTGTAACTCCATTCCCAACTCATGCTCCACAGCAGGTCCTGGCTGCTGGTACATAACCCCAGCTCATAGCAGCACCTGAGGTCCCCAGAAAGAACACACAAGTCTTTGGGATTGTTCAGTGAGGATCACCTGCCTTCTCCTGCATTTGTTTTGTTTTGTAAATTATCCCAAATATATCTGTCTGTATACACACACACACACACACACACACACACACACACATATATATGTATTATGTCACTGTAGTCTTTCTCTGATTTCTCAGTACTGGCACTGCTCAGGGCTTGCCTGTGAGATGCAGGCAGTGGAACAAGCACAGCCTCTGGCACAGTGTGGAGGCAGGAGGGACTGTGCTGTGCACCACTGCCTTTGTCTCCAGCTTGTCTCTGTTCAACGAAGGCTGCCAGGCAGCAACCTCGGTCACATGGAGGTTTTCTTCAGGGAGCCACTGCTCCAAGAGATACTCTGAAAAGATGCAGCCTTAAAGTGGTGCAGTCACTGAAAATTGTAATTATGGCATTTATTAAAGCCGTTTACAAGGCACAAGTGTAAGACAAAAGGAAATAGGTAGTAATTGCTTAACAGAATCTGACACCACTCACAAATTCAGAAATCTTTGGAGGAAAGATGAGGGATAGGTTAATAACCTTTCTCTTTTAGGTCCAAGGGGCATTGGTGCTGCCAGCAGTGGTGACCAGCTTGAGAGTGCATCCGCTGATCCCTTGGCCACTTTGTGAGATGGCCCCTGACATCTGCTGGGGGTGACTGGTTGGCATGTGTAATTGGGAGCTGTCACTGGGGACACCCTCTTTGCTGCCCCCCTGCCCCCTATGCCTGACCCCAACCTGCAGACCCCTTGATGGGCTCTGGTTTGGAGGGTGGCGTGTACCTGCCGTGCTCGTTGCCAGCAGGTCGTGCCCTCCCCATCACCACAAAGCCACCATCCAGTAAAAGGTCTTTGTTCAGCGCGGACCCCAGGGAAAGCCCACTCATAGCATTGGGTTCAGTCCCTTTGTTTCCAGGTTAAAAACTTGACCTTCCCCTCCCCTGAGCCTGAAACAGCCCTCACAGCACTTCTGTTCAGCAATTACATTTTCTTTTTAAATCTTTCTTTGGGGCTCAGGTGACAAAAAGACTTTGATAATATAAATAGATCTCCAAACCTTTTGTGTGGGTAAAAAAACTATAGGAAAGAGAAAAACAAGAGGGGAAAAAAAAAATCTGTGTCTCTCTAATTGGCATAATTCCATCAGCCCTGGTTTATAATTTAAGATGGATCAATTCTGCAGCTGACATGATAGATGTTGTCATCAATACTTGGAAACAGCAATTTATATTTCTTTGTTTGGGGACACAGCCATCCACCTACCTCCGTGGGGGTATTATGTGTGAATCAAGAGCAATATGTGGCCAGTAGACTAAGACTTGACTTAGACTTCCAGCCATGCACCTTATTAAAATAATAAATATTTTCATTATCCAGAGAATCCATTATAGTTCTCTGTTTTAGCTATTGTTAACTAATAATTTGGATTAATTACCAAGTTAAATCGTTAAAAATTAAATCCATATATTTTGCTTCTTTAAAAGAGTGATAGCTTGCAACCATTTGTGTATTATGTATGTTAAGTGGGAGAGTGATGAAATATGTTGCGTTAACTTAACTTTGACAGCATCTGTATCCATGCCATATTACACTCTGGTCTTATCAAATCTCGGAAGCTACAGTGTATAAATAGACTGTGATGATATTTACAGGAGAGAAATCATTCACAATATTTTTGGCATGTTTTGTAGTGACTAGGGAAGAGCCACCTAACGAGTACAATATACAATAATGCAATAAAGGGGTGTGTAAGAGCATAGAATCAAGGAGCACTTACACCTGCTGAGTCAGTTAAGGTTAGGTGTATGTTAGCGATCAGGCATAAACACAAGTTTCATCCTAAGTGATTTCAAAGCATATGGCAAGTTTAAATAAATAGGGAAACACAATTCAGAGCTCATTTCTCTCTCTGCTGAAGCAACGCCAGCCATTGTGCTGGAACTTAGCACTGATTTAATGAAACATTATCTGGTTGAAGACATATAAATACAGGGAGAAAGTAAAGTTATTTAGAGAGAAAAATCATTTCCAAATGTACCTTTTATTATGTTAAGAGTAGTAAACTATGGACTGTGCAACTGCTCAAACTGCAAGTTACTGAGCTCAAAAGAATAGTGACACCGGATAGGCTGTGTTATACAGGTGGCTAGACTAGATAATCCAGTGGGTCTGCCTTTGCCGTAAACTATGAGGTTATGAAAACCCACTACTAACATTGGAAACTCTACAATTAAGTGTGTGTCTGCAGTGAAACACTGTATTTGAATTTTAAAAGCAAACCTGTTATAAAGTATACTCATTAGACTACTTTAGAGACCCCTGGAAAAACAAAACACATCCTAAAGCACTGAGGGACTGATTCTGCAAAACTGGCTCTAATTTAGGATCCCTTGCCCCTGTGAAACTGGTGCCCAGCAGAAAAAGGTACTACTCAGAATGGCGATGAGATGTTAAAGCAAGACTAAATAATGCTTCTTGGCTTTTGCTCTCATGGAGGAGATTTGTGTCTAGGCGTTTTGTAAACACTGGAACCCCATGTGTCCTGTCACAGCCTATACAAGGGCTCAGAGCAGTTACCAGAGTTGCCCTGGGAGCACTGCCTTGCGGTGAGAGGTGGAGGTGCATCACACACCAAGAAACGTGTGACTGTGCTCGGTAACCCTCCCTGCCAAACAATGCAGCAGTCTGCCTTCTGAAGGAATTGCTGATGGGTTAGGCTGTTGGGACAGGAGCAGACATGGATTTACTGAAGAGATGTGGTGAGGTGTAACAGCCCCCACTTTGTCCCTGAAACCACAAGATGTGACGTGCACTGTCTAGTCCTGGACCACGCTGCACGTACGTGACTGTGAGGCTGCCCCCAGCAACCACTGAAATTCACAGGCAAAAAAGAGGTTCTGCCTGTGTCCCGCCACTCTGCATTGGTGTGTCACAAGTAGAGCAAGATGCAGAAATTCTTGTTCTTGAGACACACAGTACTAATGTTAAAGCATTTCCTACACTGGCCACCCCCATAATTCCTCTCTTCTGTTCTTCGAAAGCATTCAGCTAAGACCTTATGAATTTGCTCAGAATTAAATTCTTGCTGGGTACATGTTTTAAAGGTAGGTCATATCAAGGAGATACTATAGCGGTATTTTGCGTACAGGATGTTGACTAAGCATGTAGTATTTCTCACCTCCCCCTTATTTTACGTTACATTAAAATTATCTTTACTCTTCCTCAGGCAGTTGCTATGCCACTCTTAAGACAGAGAGTCTGAGAAGAGGGAAATGTCGACTTTTAAGATGATGTTCAGCTTTCCTGTTACATGCAATCTTTATGTAAGGGATTTGAATTACATATTGTTCCTAGGACTTCGGTTCTTCTTACAAAGTCTGCTTGACTGGGCACAGTTGCTTGCTTATTCTTAATGAAGAGTTGTTGTTGGAAAGAGGGAAGGATTTGAATGAATAAGACATGGAGCACAGAGGATGCTCCAGCCACAGGGACCAACCACAGTGTTACACTGAGGAGCCAGCAGAGGAACCCAGCCAGACACATCACAGAGGAAGCAAAATTAGGGGTGGAAGGTTAACCTGTAGGTGAGGTCTCACATGCAAGAAGTTTCAAAAATGCTACCAGGGTCAGAGGAAACATCGAGCACCTGGCAGATAGCCAAAGCAGTTGGGATTTTGAATTGACATTAATTTCACTGCAATTAGTCTTGATGTTCTCTGCTCTGCATGAGAGGACAATCACAGCCATGATGGGAAAGAACACCACGATGATACACATTCAAGAAATGTAAAAGAAAAATAATATTTTTTTATGTTAAAACATATTAGAAACATAAAACATACTGCCTATCATTATGTATTACTCTGAAATTTAATTCACTCAGTGCTGTTCATGCTGTTTGTTTACAGTTTCTCTTGATCTCAGTTTGGATGAAGAATTTAGACTATGGAATTTTGCTTCCGAGTTTCCACACTTGAGCTACCACTTGTGAGCATTGCAGTCCACCTTGCTCTTTACAGGAATGACCTGGGGTAAATTCCAGCACTGGTGTAAAGGGGGTCCCACTTCTAGTGATTTAGTCCATAAAGGCAGCCTAAGCCTGCCCTGCTGTATGTACCATTTCAGAGGTGATTTAAGCACTTCTGCAAATCACTGCTTAAGCTGGGTCTCAGGGAAAGAATCAGGGTCATGCTGCAATGGGGGTTACACAACCTCCCTTAAAATAAGAAGAGTGAGGCAGCACAGGCTGTAGCTTGAAAAGGTCAGTGTAAATATGCTGCCCCTCACTCCTTCACATATAAGTAATGTATTTGTTGAGAATGTTGCCTGCTTTCCAGGCTCAACCTTCCGTTGTGGTAAGCTTTACCCCAGCTGACAGAAAACCTGTTTTCAGGTGGGTTTATGTGTCCATTAATACTGTACCAAGCCTGGCATCTGAACTGGCATGATTTTTTTTTTTTTTTTTTATTTTCATCTTCATTTGCTCTGGTTAGGCAGGGGCTGCCACCAGCCTTCCCAACCGGGACACATCCTTCTCCATCCCCCTGGGGAAAGTGGCGAGACAGGCATTACAGGAGCCGGCTCCCGTGTGTCGCTCCAGGCTGAAGATGTGCCACATCCAGAGGGTCGGGGGACTTCTGGCAGTAGGAGGCAGCACCACCTTGGCTGTGCAAGGGAGCAGAAGCAGCTGTGGAGTGGCTTGGGACTTTCAGATGACTTGCCGAAAGTAGCGTGCAAACTGTAATGGGTTTTCAAACCTTCCCCTTGGAGTGCCTACGCTGCAGCCAAAGCTGCGCCACAGCCTGTGCAAGGTTACCAATGCTAAATTAAATCAAGCTAACTCAGGAACGAATAACATACAGTCACAAACCCAGACGAAAAGGCTGCATAAATACTTGAGCCTGTGCACTGCTCTGGGCTGCCAGGGTGTCATGTACGTCAGGGTGCCCTAGCCAGCTGCCAGCTGGGTTCGCTCGGTCTCCAAGAGCAGGGATCTCCCAGTGTGGGATCGCTCTGCAGATACTCGCGTTGGTGCTGTTGCATGAATAGCCCCCTCTTTTCGTCACGGATTTTGCACATTTCTTCTCCCTGTCTGCAATGACATGGCACTTCGCTGGCAGCTACTCACTGCCTAGCTGAAAAGCCCAGTATTCTGGAAAGTATTTAATGTGTGTTAACCTCTCTTAATGTGATTCAGCAACTACAAATCAGAAGCGCCTGCCTCTCCTGGCCAGCCAGATATCACAGCCGGTGCCTCACACAGGCTGGATGGCAGTGCAAGGCGTCTTACTCTTTGGGTGGCAAGCACTGATGATTGGTACCTTTATTTTTAACCAGAAATCACTCATTTTTAAAGTCTTCGTGCAATCCAGGGATTTTTAATTGGCTGTGCAGGTCTAGGTGGACCTGTACTGACATGAAGACTTGCACAGGTGCAGTTTATTAAGGAGGGATTAATAAAATTTTTGCACCAATCCCTCCCACATCTAAGGAGGGATTGGTGCAAAAAGGCCTTAACCCAGCCCAACCGCTGGACTGCAGAGAGCCCCTGAGAGCACCCCGGGCTGCTGGCTCCAACACAGAGAACCAGGGCCACGGCCCGGGCCCCGTCCCACAATAAATGTCACAATTTCTCCCCAGTGTTTCTCTGCGAAACATCGTGGTGCTTAGCACGCGTGAGGTGCTGGTGAGCCAGGGTGCTGTGGCCCACCGCAGGGTACCTGGCCAAAAGGAGGAGGAGGAGGAGGAAAGGGAAGAGGAGGAAGGGGGGAAAAAACCCACCCCAAACCCAACTTCGGCGGGCCAAACCCCCCCACCGGGGTGCAAGTTCCCACCAACTCNCGGCGGCGGCGGCGGCCGAGCCGAGCCCAGCCGAGCCCAGCCGCGCCGCGCCGCGCCGCTCGCACACGAGCGGTGGCACCGTGTGCTTTCTCTCGGGGGCAGGGTGCTTGCTTCTTTCCCAGGGGGAAGCGGGAGGAAGGTGGCCGTGGGGGTCCGTCCCCTCCCGCGCGTGTGCGGAGAGGGGCCGGCGGCGGCGCCGGGGGTGCTCCGCGCCCTCGCCCTGCCCGCGGTGCAGTTACGATGCGCCCCGGACGCCGTGTGGTTGCAGCGCGGCGGCGCTGACATCGCTCACCATGGACAGCTTCGACTTAGCTCTCCTTCAGGAGTGGGACCTGGACTCTCTATGGTGAGTGGTGCCTCTGCTTCCCCCAGGCGCGGGGACACAGGGGCTGCGGGGGATGTGCGGTAACTGGAGGGGGTGCGATAACTGGGGGATGTGCAATAATTTGGAGTGGGTGTGCACTTACCTGGAGAGGTGCAGTGAATTTGGGGTGCAGTAATAGTGGGCGTGCAATAGCGGGGATGCATTGGCCCGAGGGTACAGTAACTGGGGCAGCGGGTGCATTAGCAGAGGGTGCAGCCCAGAGAAGTGTCTCCTGCCACTTGCTCTCCCAGCACTGCTGGCTCGACAGGGGCAGAGGGACGTGTACCCCCCTCCCCTGACTGCCAGGGCGGCGCGGGGAGGTGAGTGTGGTGTTTGGCTGGAGGGGTCACCTGCACTCGTCCCTCCGCCCTCCCCCCCCTCTCTGACCCC
>WAAG01048267.1:6765-26274 GCA_013390105.1 Tichodroma muraria | reverse complement strand
ACACAGACCACAGGTTAAAGGATGAAACAAGACAAATCTTGTACCAATGTGTCAAAATCCTAAAACAAGACTCAGTATTTTTTAGAGACTTTGACTCCATGTCTCTCAATCTTTATTCATTCCCATGTAGCTGCACAAAACTAAAAAACTATTTTGAATAATTTGCATTTATATGGCACATACAGTGAAAAATAACCTGCCCCAAGTAACATTAAGATTGAAACACAGAAACTTAAAACTCAGTATTTTGCTAGCAGCTTTAATTCAAGACATACTTGACTTATAATTTAAACAAAGTAAAAAAAGGATGATGGAAAGTGTTAGTATTAATGACATCTGTGTAAGAGCTAACACTCAGACCAAGGGCCAAATTATCCACTCCGACTTGCTAAACCAAATTTAGTTTCTCAAAAAGTAGCATTTAAATTTTAGTTCTAAGCAATAAAATAATTCCAAGTAAAATACCCTGATAGCTACTGATTTGTAATTATATACCACATATATATTCAAAAAAACCCTTGCTCTGCTGATTGCTTCATTCAAACTTCCAGAATATCACATAGGCATAACATCCTACTGCAGAAGTTCAAAACACTAAAAATGTGTGCTACACAACTGCATTTCAGAAGTCATTAAAATACAAGAACCCCAAGGCTATGATCATGAAACCAGTTTTATTTGCCACATGACTAAAGTAAGCCAACATGATCAAGTTACTCAGCCCAGCACTGCAGTTGTTCAAGTAGTTTATGGCCACTGCTAGCTCAGAAAGAGGTGGCTGGACTGTAATGAATGCCAGGTAACCTCTGAAATGATTTTTTGCTCTTAGCAGCATTTTTAGCATTACTGTCTTTACTCACCTGCTACACCAGCTACTCACAAAGGTACTAAAATTATTTTTTAAAAGACTGCTGAGAGGAAAAAAAAAAACCAAAACCCACTTGAGAAGTCAAATACCCAGTATTTGCACCAAGCTGACTGTGTGCCTTTATCACAGTCCAGCTGCTGGAAAGGAGTAATTGAAAAGATTATCTGGTTATCATAGCCACACAGTCTACCTTCTAAGGTAGTGGTTTAATCCTGATGGGTATTGCTGGCTTTCTGTTCATCTGGATATACTGATCCTATGTAAGGCTCTGGAATACTTGTATTTAGTGGCACATTTTCATATAGTGTGATGTAAGGAATTTTAAAGTGCCCCAAGAACATTAGGGGAAGCAGATGCTCAACAACACACATAAAATACAAGGAGGTGCATTTTAGCCAGATTCATTAGGTGTCCCTTCATTTAGTGTTAAAAGTTGAGCTATTTGGAGAAATATGCACACAGTGATTTCCATGCTGCAACAAACACAGCATTGGTTTAAAAGAATAATAAAACTTCTGTGGTAATTAATGGACTTTAATGCTAATACATAAATACACATATAAGTAATATGTATAACCCCAATGGCTTCTGATACAATGGCTTGGTACAGAAGAGGAGCTTGGCAGTTATTTACTCACTGTTTTCTATGGTTGGATCATATGAATCAACAAACTGTCCTTCCACAAACTGGATCGTCAGTGAAGATTTTCCTGTAAAGCAAAGGGAAGAAAAATCTGGAATGAAACAAAGTCTTCAGGTTGTTATCACTTTACTGCTTACTAGTAGATACACCAATTTTCTATCTATCCAATACGAGCTCTGTGTGGTTCATTTAAACTATCTATACATGACAACTGACCTATTTTTAATTTAAGTGCCTATTTCTAGTAACTGGGTCTCCTGAACATATAAAAAGCAGTGCAAAAGCTACTCGGCATATGTTCTGCTTTTGTTTTAACAGGGCATAATTTAAATGACTCCTCCAGTTTAAAACAAATCTAAAAGCAGCAGTGCACAATCCTCATAGAACTAAATTTAATGAACTGATATACTTGGAACGTTTTTCTGTCGAGAAGCAAGTAAAATTCAAAATAATTTTCAGTAACCACAGAGAAAACTTGGATAGAATTAGCCAAATTTGGTTTTACTAGGAGACTAGACTGATTTCCCATGACAAAAGGATGATCTCAAAATTCTTGAGACTAATATACTCTCCTATTAATCCCCCTACCGCCACATCACAACAGGCCAGTGGATGCTGTATTTTAAGCAGTGAGTGAGGTGGCATAATTGGATTTTTCTTTAAAGCAATTTAACTGCTACTTTAGCAGACAACATTCCCCATTCCACTTAGAGGGTAACGCAAAGCACTGAAGTTGGTAGCAGACTGAAAAAATGAGAACTTGTTTAGTCTTGAAAGATTTAACAAGATGGTGAATCACATACATTGACCAAAAAAACCACCTGTAAAGCTCTGCAGCCAAAGACTTCTCAAAACATTACTGAAGCCTTAACACAATTTCCATTACAGCACATCCTCTACATTTGGGAATCTCCCAGATCCTATTACATTATGTTTACTGGACAAATACCCTCTTACAAAGATTGCCAAGTGCATTAGCTGCTTTTGGACACAAGCACATCCTTCATACTCCTTTATACTCTTTTCATCGTCAAGAAGCACAAACAAAATACAACCTCAAGTTAAAATTTTGACTCAAAACCACCTGATTCAGAGGAAACCTCTCAATGACCTCTTACGTAACCAACATTGTGCTGGAAATATACAGTATCATTGTTTTCAAGAATAAATTGCTTTGGGTAAATACTGCCCACTTCCAGTACTCAGAAAATGTTCTTTCCTAAGCATTCCTTCAGGAGATATTAAAAAAAACCAGTCTTCCATTTCATTCTCTGCCATGCTTACCCCTTTGCTGTCTCCTATCAATCGTGACAGTTTATTCAAGAAACAATGATAAAAAAAAATTTCCAGACAAACCCCACAAAGACCAACCATCACCAAGATTTTATTGAGCTGCTTTTTCTAAAATCAAGTTCTTAAGATACCATTTCCTGGTCTTACCTAACACCACAACTGAAGGTGTCATACTCACAGTGCACGAGTTGACAGAGGACATTTCACTTTAAACTGCTGATCCAGTGAGGCACACACACCCCATCCCCAAATCATCCTAATAAAGTCAGATTAAGGATTGAAAGTGTGCCTCCCAGGAACTTTCTGAAACTGTGTATTTTGGACACCATTTAGAAAATGAGCAAACTTTCAAGCTATTTCTCCTTCAGCTATAAACTTATGAAACTGCTACCCAGAGTTCATGGTCCCAGATTCTTTGCCAGTACCAGCACATTAACTACTCCATTTAAAAAAAAGGTTAACTACCTCTATAATAGGCTGTTAGATCTTCAAGATAAGAGAGCTAAGTTCAGTAAAGATCATCACTGAACTTTTTTCCTCCAAAGAAGGATTCTTAACTAACTGAAAGACTTGACTGCTGCCGTCTGTCTGTGCTAAGCCTGGAAACTGAGCAGAAGAAAGAAGTCAGAGCCAACAGAAAATGCTGCATTTCACACCCAGGTGTATTAATTACTGCTTTCCTCCTAACAGTGAAAGAGGAGGAAACAGACAAAACCAATGATGCAACACTCTCCTCCTAAATTCCTCCAAGCTTTACAATAAGCCTTCCAGTAATAATGTGTTCATGATCACAAGAGGAAGCCTGCTTTCTTCCATGAGGCACAGGGAAACTCTCCAGTCTGGGATTCAGCATCCACCTCCCCAGGGTAAATGCAGGGACCAGTATCCCACTAAACCAAGACTTCCATGGACATGAGAAACCTAAACCCTGAGTCATTAACACCCTGCCACCCATGTGTCTCAGCCCATGAGCAAGCAGCAGGCAGAACCCTGTGACCAACAGCTTGGCTTGAACTTTGTCCCACAGGTTTTATTCCAGGCCTTTGACCTATGCTCGTGGACAGAGCGGAAAAATCAAGCTGACGATTTAGCTCCTATCTGCTCTTGCCCCAGAAAGATCAGGCAAGGCTTTCAGCAAGGATTGCAACACAAACACAACTGTGTTTGTGAGGCCAAGGGACCGCTCGCGACCGCGCCTGCCGACGTGCCAACTCCATCTCGGAGCACGGCATGGGAGACATGGCTGGATGTGCAGGCACCACGGGCACATTTCAGCCTCAACAGCATGAGAGAGTCTGACACCAGCAGCAAAGGCTTGATTAGCTGATTACTCAAAGAGGCTCAGCTCCAGTGTGCCCTCGTTTGAAACGCAGCTACGCATTTTTGCATTTTGCTAAGCTTCTCCTTGTAGCATCCTCCATGCTGGTAAATTCAACGTACTCACTGTATTCGAGTTTTAGGAAAATAAACATTCACTGACACCAAAAGGAGAAATGACAGGAGCTGAAGCAAAGTGCAGAGCCCTGCTACAGTAACTCAAAGCACCAGATACTCCATGGCAGAGTTGTAAGCAAAATCCTCCAAGATTTACTGACTCTCCCTTTCCCTGAAGGAAAGGGGCAGAAGGGAAGGGCTGCAAGAAATGGGTTTCATGAGTGTTTAGAATACAAGTCCCAGGTGGCTGAAAACTCAGCAAGTTGTCCAGAAGTAGCCAAAGTGTATCTGCACACACAATTCATTATTTATGGTATTATGTGAGAGTGGTAAAGAAAAGAGTTTTCCACTGTCAAAACAGAAAAGGAGCAGATTTTCAGACAGCAAGCCAGCTCAAGAACTAAAGCTGTCGTGTTTCTGTTCATACACTAGATGAGTTGCACCATAAAGCAGAACATCCCATAAACACTCTGACTAGTGCAATCATAGCACACCAGTTTCAAATGCCACTGTCAAGGCAAAACAATTGCCAAATTGTGTTTTACTCATCCTTTTTACTACTTGGACAAGAGCAGCGGTATTTATAATCTAGCCTTAAAATTCAAGTTTTACAACACTAGGCAGTTTATCAAGCAGATGAGTAACGGAGCCTGGGTGGGCTTGAGGACAGCTGCCCCCCCCAAAGAAGTCGTGCCCCTCTCCTGTGCACCACCACCTGCCTGCTGTCCCCATCTCACCCTGTTCTCCTTGTACAGGCACAGGGAAAGCCCAGATTAAACTCTCACTGGCAGCCAACTTCTCCCCAAACCCAGCAGACAAAAATGATGCAACCAGGCAGCAAGCAAGTCAAACAACAGCTCCACAAGCAGGGCATTGTGCAAGCGGGGCTGCACAGCTGCCCTCGGACGTGGCACGGCCACGCTGACAGCCACGGGCAGCACAGAGCAGCTTATCTCAACAGGAAGGGTTTCTCAATCCTTGAAACTGCCCACACAAGCCATCAGTAAACAGTTTGTCCTGCTCAAGAACAGCAACTACTGAAGAGCTGCAGTTCTGTTGGCAGTGTAGATGCAGTTTCTTTAACCCATCTTTTCCTATTAAAAGGCACGATTATGTAGTTTGCGTAATCATTAAAACACTTGGCAGCATCTCATCTATTCCTACCACAAGCCTAGCATCTTACCTGAGCTAGTCTCTAGACTAACTTAGTAACTAGATTTACCTAGTTAGTCTCCTTAGACTCTCCTTAGGTCTACCCAGTCTTGCCTAGAGAACAAACTACTTTAGGCTTTGTCACAAAAAGCACTCAACAAATTTCATAATTAAATATTGTCAGTCACGTCAAATTAGGTAAGTCCGGCTGCACGCTCAACTTACTATACTGCACAGAGATGAAGTTTTCACACCAAAAGATACACTTGATTTAACTTGAATGTTGGGATCTTTATCTTCTTTAATTCACAACACCAAGACACACAAAATGGAGACACTGGCACATCCACAGTACAGATGATCTATTCATCCTCAGAGCACACACCCGGACTGAAGCACTTCCTGGAGCTGATGGAGGTTGACTGGGTAGCAAAGAGAATTACAGCATCCCTCTTCGACAGAGATCTTCTCACAAGACCAGAGACTATCTCAGAACCCATCACTAGCTCATCATTCATCTCAGGCCACATCGTTAGCAACTTTCTATGATTAAGATACCTCCCCAGGTACTAATTATGGCTATGTAGTTGCTGTTTTGTTGATCATGGCTTTGTATCTGGTGAATTAGTCTAATGACTATAAAAATGATACATCTGGGTCAATAAAGAATTCTGTTTCTGAATCTCTGGAGACAGCAATACAATGAGTAGTTTGTGTTTTACTCAGATGCAACTTAATTTTACTATTAGATTTTTAATGGTGAAGAATTACATAAACATCTACATTGAGCTGTAGTTTTATACGTTTTTGTAGTGAGTGCCTCATGACGTCAGCATTACGGTAACGGGATTAAAAAATTATTTTCTGATGCTTAGAGACAAAACTCTTCCTCAATTCCTGCAAAGAGCTCAATTCCAAACGTGCAAACATGCTCATGATACTTGTGCTTGATTTGCAACACAAAGTGGTGGCACTCCTCTCTCAACATGCTCTATGAGCTTTCTGGAGGACAGACTAAAGGTTGTAATTCTGTAAGAGTGAAAGTTGGAAGACGTCAATGCCACATCTTTTGGTAATGTGATAAGGAGCCTCAAACACTGCAGAACCCTTTATGACAAATCAAAGAGCAGATCAGCTTTTCTGGATAACAGAAGTTCTTCTTTAATTTCTTTGGCACTCTGTCTCATTGCTACAACTGTTCCCTACCTTCTCCTGTTCTGTCTTTTTTTTTTCCTTTTCTTCATTATCATATAAGGAAATATGCTTCAACTCGAAGACAAGGCTTTGTAGCAAGAACTATTTCTGCTGTAAAAGAGGAGTTTCACATGATGGTCTGTAACGCCAAGAGTGTGAGCCTGCTGGGAGATGCTTGTTTCCCTTCCTTCTGCATTACACAATCTTCTAGAGGTTTATCAAAGGTATTCCTCTGCAAGCCAGAGGAAATCTGAGAGCAGTCATTTGGAAACAAAGCCACATGGCTTCCTTTATTTTCTTCAGATTTCAAAGCAATCGATCACACTCACAAGAGTACTTGCAGGCCCTTGCTAGGTCGGCAGCAATGACCCTTCTGAACACAAGCCAAGAGTCCTAAAATGCTATCTAGATCATATTTTCTGTAAAGCAAGCAAGAAGAGAGCATGTGCTTTATTCCCTGATATTTAGCAGCAGGCTTGTTCCATCCTACGGCAGTGCTCATCCCTCAATGCTCACTTAAACTGTGTTGCAATGCATTACATGTCCAAGCAAGTATGTAGAGAAAAATTTCACTGCATTCCTGCACTAGCTTATACTTCCAGGCAGTCCATTTTGTCTCCAATAAAGTTAGTAACCACAGCAAAGGATTGTCTAAAAAAATCTTTTACTTATTTTAGCACACAGTCCAGTTACCTCTGCTTGTTACCCTTGCTCGCAGAAAAGCAGAGGGCTGCAGCTTTCCTCCTGCTTCCCTTTTCAATAAATGAATTAAGTTAAATTTAATGAATGAATAAAGTTAAATGAATTTTAATTCCATGTGTTTACTGTCAGTTGTCAAAGACAGGAAAAGTTGTTACAAAGCTTAAAAAAAAAAAACAACAAAAAAACAACCTCTGTGGCACATACTCAGAGGCACAACCTCACCTGGCCATAGAACGCATGCATACCTGGCTGCATCCAAGATGCTTTAAATAGGTCGGGGGAACTGCATCCTGGTGTTCCTTAACTGCGAAGGAAATTCAGACATTCCTACCCCAGACAGTCAACCTGTATTTTCTCAGATAAATACCATCCTCTGTATTCCCTTCAGACTTTCTCCAGAAGCTGTGCATCCCTGCAGCACCTTCCCACAGCACAAGGCCTAAAATATTTCAGATGGCAGCAGAAACTCAATGGCATCGGTAGGTGGGCGGTGAGCAACTCAGTTGTGCATCACTCGTATATTCTTTTGCCATTACTATAATTTACCTTTCCTTCTCTGTCCTATTAAACTGTCTTTACCCCCATTCCATTTTATCTTTTTCCCCAACTGTGCCCCACATCCCACTCTGGGAAGTGAATGGTTGGCTGTATGGTGTTCAGCTGCCCACTGGGTTAAACCCTAACAATTTCTAAAGGGAAGTTCATTAAGCTTAAAGATCATACCCTAACATTCGAGTTCATGACACACCTAAAGGTAAAGAGCCTGAAATTTACACTGACTTCCTCTCCCAAGGGGCAAAATTCAACTTCTACTGCTGGGTAGAATCCAAGCCCTTTCTCCCTATACACACACTTGTAGCAGCTCATTAGGTGTTTGAATAAACTTGACCTTTCCTTGGATCATTGGGTAGTTACAACATGAAATGAAATGTCTTTGAAAGAGCCTTTTAGGAGCTGCCATTGTTTCATCATTAAATCAGTTTTAAATGCTATGTCGCTACAAATAACACATCTCTCTTGCTTTAATGCATTCCATGAATTCCCCTTTTCAGTCTTCAAGGTTTTAGTTTCCATACAAGGGATCAAACTCTCAAATTCCAGTCACTTCTTTCTTACAGCTAAAGATTTCTGGGATGTACAACCTAAATTGCCTTCCTTTCTTCAAGTGGATCATTACAGCTGCAGCCACAGCACCAGCTCTCCACCCTCTGAATAGACACTGCCTGTTAAACTTCCAAGTTCCATTAGGAAACAGGATAAACCCTTCCTCCCACAAATCTCACTGGCATTTTCAGACCAGTAAGAGAGAAAGGGAAGCCTTACCAAGAAGAAAGACCTCAGCTCCACTGACATGCAGGTCTTCCCTAAAAAGGACCTTGAGGATTGAGCCACAGGATTTCACAATTGCCAACACTGTGGCCACCATACATCAATCACTGCTTACAGACACCACCAAGCAGAGGGCCAAATCTCTGAAAATGTCCCTAAACCTTTCCTGGCATCATTTAAAAACACAAGTCTAGGAACATGACCCTGAGCATACTGTAACATCAAGTAATATCAAAAGTCGCTGAAAAATAGGTAAGGAATAGACCATCTTGGCAGTACTACTGAAATGCATATGACCAGAGGGCCTCAGGATCTTGGAATTGTAAGAACATAGTAAGAGATGTGTTTCTCTTTCCCTTGCTATAGGATGGCAGAAGGCAAGTACCTGACAAAATCCTGACAGGACAGTTATGGTAATATTCCCTCTCTTGGTAACATCATCCAATCAAATCATGTGATGCACATTCTGTAACTACTGCTAAGAAGTTTCAGCCTTGCTCTCAAGGGAAGACCAATGAGCTCTCCACCAACTGTAGCAAAAGCTGGAAGATACAACTGATTTGTGCCATTGTGCCAACAAGGGCAGGTACAAATCAACAACATACTGTAAAAATACATTAATCAAACTGCATAATAACCACTAGAAGATCTTGGCAACAACAGACAGCTCAACTTTGCAGCAGCGTGTAGCTGTGAGGTGTGTAACGGGCTCTTTGTGTCACCACTGATGGTCCAAGATCTGATGAACCCAATGCCAGCAATGCATGCAGCCAATAAACCCTGACACTCATGGACAGCTGCTACCAGCACCCAGCACCATTCACCTGCTAATCCTACACTGGGGGAAGCCCCCAAGGCCGCATGAATCATCAGGCACTGCAGTACCAAGCCTGACAACACCGAAATCTCTTAGCACAGAACAGGGAATGTGGTCTTTGGGGATACTGACAAAGAGTTGTGTTGACTCCTTCTTCCTCCAGTAGAGCAAGACACGGTCGGCTCCATCACATCTCTGTCCACAACTGCTAGACACTCAGTTTTGATTATTGCTCATACTGTTGAGCCTTGACCGTTTCTCCTGCGCCAACCCAGTGGATCTATACATAACCGCAGCAACATAAAAACCAGCACGTGCCTGAACTGTTTCTTCCCCTACACAACTCTCTCCTCACCATCAGGTTCTGACTGCTCTTGGTTGTTACTGCTGTCTCTCCTCCATTTCAGCTCCAGATCTTCCCTGAATTAACTGCATAGGCACTTTCCATGTTACTTTTGCTGGTCACAGGAAGCTCCTCCCCTCTACTTGTCAGGGTTGAAGAAAGCCACAATTTGTTAAATGCCATCTTCACAGCCTTGCACTTTACCCAGCTGGAGTTAGTCATCAACCCCTCCCCACCAACACTGGCTGCAAGCCTCCTGCATTTACACACCCATCTACCCAGGAGTAGCTGCTGAATACAGAGGACAATCTGACAACAGTAAGGAAAGTTTAAAGTAATAATATACCAAAATCTCTGCCTGACACACATGGGTAAAACAGCAGGGCAAAAATAAGACTCTGGGATAAGAATAACACCATGCAGAATACAGGAAGAGTCATTAGAGCCCCCAACCTTGGGAAATGTTAAGGGAACTTAAGCCAAAGATCTGTCAGATATGACCTGACATAGCTGATTTTGCCCCAGGGCAGAGAAGATAGATAGGTAGCCCGTGTTTGCTATATCTTACTATCAAATTCTTGCCTGCCATGACAGCCAACTCGCTTTCTTACCTTCCTAACCAGCACGCATCCATCTGTTGGCTCAAAAAGTACTTCAAATTAAGATATTTTGGATAAGAATCCTACTTTCCTATTCTCAGTTTTCATATTATGTAGTTACTAAAAGGTCACAATACAAAACTCTGGCCTTTACAGGGAAGAAGAGAAACACAGGACAAATCAAAAAAACCCCACCACTGCCGTCTCACTCCCACCCTCCCTAAAAGTACCCCAGGGGGATAAATCAGGATGACACCTGCAACTTGAAAATAAATTATTTTTCCATTTTTTCCCAAGTCAAGCATCTTCCAGCCGGTTCAGCTCCAGCACCTGAGGAAGCCCTTGCAAATACAAGCTGGATTCTTCACTTCCCAGTGCTCCACTAGCACAACCATACAGTTTGGACAAGCAGCTGAGTATTGAACTACAGCTTAAGACAACCTAAAGTCAGGTCAGGCTTCAGGAGACACAGCAGAACATTCTATTTGTCCGCTGCACAGGTGTGTCTGCATCATCAACCCAAAAGTTACATCAACCCAAAAGTTCTGCAAGATTCATGTTAGCTCCTCCTCTGTCCTATCACCACACTTGGGGATAAAAGTGTGGCAAAAAAATGCAGATGTAGAAGGACAAGCAGAAAAAAATGTTTAGGTGTCCTAAGACTCCTACACACTCTGTATAATGAACAAGATTTTGAAACATTCAGACAACATATTCTTCCTGCCTTCACTGCTCAGAAAAACTTGCACTGCCTTCCACCTGAACCATTTTTATACTTAAGTTTAGCAACCTCAAAAGATTTATGAAGAGTTTTGATGTTTTTTGTCAAAATATGAAGGTTGAAACAGCACAACCACCACCTTCCTTTAGAATTTATTCACCAGGGTCAAACCATACAAAAGAAGAAACACTATTTCCAAGAAAGCAATGAAGAACAAGGTACCTCAAACACTGAGAAACATGGTGCTTCTTTATATGAACATTTCAAAGCAGAAACTTCCAGTTCTAATTAAAAAAATGCTAATTTGGAAACAGATTTCAGAAGACCAAAAATTTGTTATTGATGGGATAACAAGCCTTGAAGCAAAATACACTTTACTGCATTAATGTCAAGTGCTTGATTGTTTTGACAGTTTGTAGGACAGATTTAATGGAGTTTTCCTACATATTATGCATCCCAACTCTTTTGCATACAGCAAGAGTACCTTTAAAGGAGGTCATACATATTGAATGAAGTTTTGGCAATACAATCTGACAAGTTGTTGAAGCTAGACAGATGTATCCCACTAACTCTGGAGACAATGTTGTCAAGAGAAACTTTTATATCCTAATTTTGTATTACACTTGCACATGTTTACATCCACACACTGAGGACCACTTATATAGTCCATCTTTTTCCAAATTTAAATTAACTCCATACCCCACAGAACACAAATAACTAGGTTTGGCACACATGATGTTCTGGTTCCTGTAATCTAAAATACCCAAGAACACTGACAACCATCCCAGAAATACGGACTCCTCAATCTTTGAGATTTTAGTGTCATATCAAAAAAGAATGTTGAAAGAAAAATTCAGTTTAAAGCATAATCTACCAGGAAATTATTATTTCTGCAGCTGAGACTTATTTAACATAGAAAGACCACAACTTCTCTGAACTAATCCTCCAAGTGTCACACAAGGTCTTTCATTCCTTAAAAGTCCTTCAGAAATGATGCACTTAGTCTTATGACTCATAACCTTTGGCCATTACCCACAAACTCCCAGTGATTCCACCCAAATCAAACTGCTGTACATTTCCTCCTTGTGTTCTAGCCTCAAATTCTCTAATTCACATAAGAAGTCCCATAAAAAATTCTAGTAGACTTCCCTGTTGCAGGAGTCCCCAAGGCTCAAGCTGGTCTTTTGCTCGTCCTAACTTTGTCTTGTGGAATATCGTGCTTGATGGTCCAAAATTTGCATTTTCAGAACCTGTGTCATCTGTTTTCACCAATGCCTCATTCCCACTGTCTCATCCAGCATATTTCATACAGCTATTCTTAAAATGTACATGCCCAGCAATCAAAGTGTATATGGTAAACTGAGGAAGAACCAGAGTATTTCAACAAGTAGCTGTGATTCATCCCTATGCTCCAATAAACACAACCAAAGGAGGAATCAACCAGGTTGAGGAGTCAACCAGTATTTGCAAGAAACAGATACTTTGTAGGGTATCCTACCAAAGACAGAAGCCCACGCTGGAAAGCAACACAGTTTAGATTTGTTTCCATTGGCTTTCCAGGTGGGAAGGAAATCAGTGACTCTGAATGCCTTTCACTTCCTTGGACAGGTTGTAGCCAGGTGGGAGTCAGCCTCATCTCCCAAATAACAATCAACAGGACAAGAGAAAACAATTGCGCCAGGAAAGGTTTAGATTAGATGATATAAAAAGTTTCTTCACAGAAAGTGTTGTCAGGTACTGGAACAGGCTGTCCAGGGAGCCAGCTGAGTCACCAGCCCTGCAGGTATTTAAAAGATGTGTGGATATGGTTTAGTGGTAGACCTGGCAGTGCTGGGTTAAAGGTTGGATTCCATGTTCTTAGAGGCCTTTCCCTGAAGCTTTGGCTTTGATCCATTGCAACATCTTTACTAGCACGTGTTTCCAGAAAATTCCAGACGGTATCACCTGAGGCATCATCCGAATTTAAAGACTTTTGGAGCAAGGCTTAGGTTTACCCCAGGTCAAGCATTTTTTTCCTCAATTTCACATGAATTGATTAGATTTGACTACAGAAGGTTATTTAAACAAGAACCTTGAAAAACTCCATTTCTCCATGGTTCCCCAGCACACATCTCACCACCTGCACAAGGCCACCTTTTTCCATCTAGAGAACGAGTCCAGTTCAGAAGTTTCACTGCCGAAAGTTGACCAAAAGGCATCCATGCCTATCTCAGGTGGTGGAGGAAAACACAGATGTGGTTTCCATAACAAGACTGACTGAAGAAAAGTCTGCACAGCCACAGAGCGTACACCACCCTCCCTCCAAAGCCTGTGCTCCTGACCCAATGCCCCCCATCAGGGCTGCACTCACTGAGCCCATCAGCTGAAGGATACAAAAACTTTCCCTTCTGGCTGCTTTACTTTTCAAAGAAATCAATTCCCTGAGATGGTGGACAGCCTTCCATCACACCAGTGCCAGCACCTGGGTGGGGGTAGCAAGGTCCAACTTCCAGTCACAGTGCAGGATTAGCTCAACTTGGGCCAAGAGGTACCCCCACCCTACAGAGTTTATTTGCACCTGCCTTCATTACATGGCAGTTAAAAAAGAAAGTTGCTCAGATGTTTCTTGAGAAAAGCTGCACCTGAAAGCCTGTTTCGGCACTTTGCTCAAAAATTGCCTCAGTTTACTTCCTTGTGACAAGTTCAATACAAGCAATTTTACTCCACAAAAAAACCCCAATTCAGCATCCACCATACTTTGTACTTTTCAAAAACGAAATGCAATCTGTAATGGTCCATATTAATAGGCTTTTAGTAAACTTAATAATCTGAAATCTTGTTAAAAGGTCTGAGAGGCAACGTAAGACATGGATTTTGTCCAAATTTCCCTTTTCCCCCATCCCAGATACCCTCATTTACAGGAGAGTTGCCATCAATGGGCAGGAACCACACTGGAATGCCAATGTCCTGACCAGGACTAGAAGAGAGAAATTTTAAGGAACAACCATCCCCCAAACTCAGGAAGCAGATTTTCCTTTCTCACATTATCAAATTCACAACAAATCTGCCATTCACTTCAAATATAGACCTTGGAAAACAAAAGAGAACCTCTCAAATCCTTAAGGAGAACAATTCATGACTGACAAGGGCCGCTTCGTGTTTTTACGCACCACGGTTCGTGTCTGCAGCTTCTGATTTAGGAAGATTTGAGATGACACCAGCCAATTGACTCATGCAGGATTCACAGAGCCTGAGTGCATTATGAACATCCCACAGAGAAGCTGTTTCGATTTTGGATGGAATACACAATTAAGTTGAGCAGTTCTTAAAGCACACCCTTGGACGTCACCTTCAGGAGAGCTACAGGAAGTTAATCATAATGGCATTTATCACTTTTTAGCCTGCTCTTCTAATCCCGGCTGCGTGGTCATGCCGAGTTTCCGCAGCAGCCTGTACCGCAGAGGTGGCTGCCTGAGCCAGAACCTACACTTCAGGCAGTGTAGTATATCTAAATGAAGAGCTCCAACTTTATATAGCTTATAAATTACAGGATCTACATTTCATTTGGCTTTTCCTGTCGATGTTAACTTCAAGTTGTGTAATCAAACACCAAAACACCCCCATACATACAAGCAAAACGTGCAAGTGTTACTGACAGATCAGAGTAGGCAATTTAAGAGTTAATCCTGGAGCAGTGTCCTCAAATAACCCTACGGTGGCTTGATATTACAGCTGAACATGCTGCCTCTAGTGCTTCCAGCTACTGCTATCAAATGCTCTGTAGCAACTTTCCCTGCTGTAACCACTGTTGCAGTCACTAACACCGAAATGCAATTAAAGCTGGCATTTCCAGCCTCATCCCAGTCCCCTGGGAGCTGCAACCTTTCCTCCTCGCAGCACTGCCGCACCCTGGCAGAGCCAACTGCGGCCCTGGCAAGGGAAGGGCTGTGGAAGTCATCTTGGCACTTTACAAGGGACTCGGGAAAATGTTAACCTTACATATCAGCTGGCTCCCGAACCGCTCAATTTTCCTGTTAAATCTCAGGCTTTCCCATGTTGCGGACACAGCCGATTGTGTAAACCAAATTACAGCACACGACAGTGGTAATTTCTCCATTCCTCCTCTGTTGACATTTACACGGGCAATTTATCGCCTGCTAAAATTACCACTTCCCCCGTCCAATCCCAGAGGGATCCCTGCTCGGGGCGGAACGCTGCTGTGCGAGCAGATGCCATCTTTCAGACACGAACAGCAAAGCCTCAGCTCCATTTTACAGTGCAAACCTCCTAACATTCAAACAACTGGCGTTTTCAGACTACGTTTTGCCACAACAATTATTTTTATTGTTTACAGGTCCATATTGAAGGTACTGCTTTTTCTGACCTTCTTGCTTTTCAAGCAGATGGAGGGGGGAGAGGCATTTTTTTAACTTAATATGATCACCTGGAAGCCTTTCCATACAAATCTAACCCTGACAGAGCATTTTGTTCCGTCAGTTTTTTTTGATACCTGCATGCCGCAGTCAGACCATGACTACTTCTGCCTGCAGCACGGTCTGCTCTACACCTACATACACAAAAGAAGTTGATTTATTTATCCAGGGAAGAAAATAAGTCCCCTATTATGAACTGGATTTTCCCCTCAGAGCCATAAACTGCCCGGGACAGCATTTTCAGATGACCACTCCAAACGTGTAAAATGCAGAAAGAGAATTCCTGTTACTGCAAGTACAACTGTAAAACCAGCAGCACAACTTATTCAAACAGCAGAAAAGAAATCAGGCTGAGATAAAGACCTACAACTGAATCAGCTGATCCAAACAACGCCCTCCTGCTTATTTTAAATCCATCAGTTCAGTACAATACAGAGACTCCCAGTAATATGGTACTTTACAAGATGATCTTAGAAACCTCTTCTTTCATACAGGCATTTGTGGTCTGAATTTGCATATCTGTTCTATAAACAAAATGAGAATGAAACTGAGCACAAAGCATTTTTGGCGACTCTATGCTGCATTTTGGAGTGGCTGTTACTCTGAAAAGATTCAGAAAAATCTCAGTCCTGCTTGATTTACTTCCAAGCAAATCCACTACTTCCAATTATATTTGGGATATTAAATTATGACCGAAACACAAGTATGAAGATTCTTTTTAGTGAAGGCAGTAACTTTATAAAATTTTATGCTTCATCATGCATAAAACAGATTTCTTCCAGAATCAAATCTCAAGTAGCTGGTCCACTCTGGTCACTTCCCAACTAACAGTAATGGAAGTCGATGAATCTCTGTTGTGAAACTCAGATCTTCGGATGAAATCCATCTGATTTCTACTCAGAACCTCGCTGAGACAAGCACACTTACATAATGGAATTTAACTTTCTCAGACCAATTTAAGCCTGAGCAAAACTCAACAGAGACATTCTTGCGTGATTTTGTCTCACGTCATGCCACGACCTGCATGCTATATCCACAAATAATCGGTCTTCCTCACCAAAAAACAACTCCTGAAGCTCCTGGCAAATACCCTGTCTGCATCACAGGAAGTATGACTGCTTGGGAATTCACAAGGCTTCCACTGTGATCTCTCCCATCAGCAAAGAGTAAGAGTTTCACATATGAAAGGCTTGATGGTGGTGTTGAAAGACAGAGGGAGTGTATTCAAACAAGCAGACTCCTGGATTTTCTATTCTGAGAACTATTATACCAAAATACCACTCCCAACCTTTAGTTTACCTGACAACAGCACTGGGATAAGATTAAAATTTAATGTAAGTAAAATAAACAAGGCCTTAGCTTGAATCCAATACAATTTTCAGACCCTACTTCACAAATCCCTACGGAGGGCGTGCCCACCCTTCACTATACACATTCATAACCTGAAAGACCCCCAGTGTTGTTGAAACATCATCTGTAGGGAAAAGCTCACTGCTTGAAATATATAATCAAAACCTGTTTATTTCAGCACCTAACTGAGAGACATGGGAGAAAGAACTCCCCATTTCATGACAGCATCATCTCAAACACTGTAGTTACAGGGGGAGCACCCAGCTTCTCAGAGCAGGTCACCTAAGCATTTAGACCAACCTGTAAAACTGCAAGCATTTTACAGCTCACCAGAGTTAGCCTCCCCAATTCCAGGGTCAAGAGTAATGTTAACGGCAAAACAATGCCGTTCCCTAATTACAAAAGGAAATGTAGAAAGCATTTCCTTCCAGTCTTTCAGATTCTGGAATTATTCCCCACTTTAATGAGAATTACTTCTATACAATGCAGCATTTCCTCCAAAAGAAACGTACTTCCTTTTCTACCACCCATAAGCTTATCCTAAAAAGGGATTATATCCTTTCTTACCCACAGTTCAAGCGATATACTTGCCATCATAATACAAAGCAAGACTTAATCAAAAATTTCCCTGAAGCCAAACTCGGTCCCCATCCTCCTACACTTTAGGAGGCATATTTGGGGGAATAGAGGACAGCCTAAATCTCACAGGTTAACCTTCCTGCATTTCTAACAGCTTTACAAGACAGAAGTAAAACCTCAGCAGCCCATTTCTACTGCTTGAACTTTTACCTAAGTATATGCCTAGAAAGGAAAATTCCAGTAAACCAGATTTCCCCCCCCCCCCTCTAAATTCTATGTTCATATAACTTGTAGCTCTCCTAATACAACTGGTCTTGTCCTATCAAGCCCAATTCCACACTAGTCCCAGAAAACTTTAGTTGAAGAAGTTCAGCAGTAGGTCTTAACAGTTAGGTAACTTTCTGGCCATGCTTTCCACAAGTACTATTGCTCACATCACCAACCAAAGTAACACATTATACTACTTCTCTATTTCTCTTCAACTGGTCCTACACCCTGCTAATATCTGATTTTTTGATTGCTGCTTGTCAATGTCAACAGATGAAGGACTAAAGCTCAACAGTAAACCCAGTCCCCACCACAGACTTCCAAAGGACAGAATTTCAGGCATTCCCCCTTCCCACTTACACTGCCCATTGCTTTGCTCCCACCAGCGTTCAAGAAGAAAACATCACACACAAGACAATGAACAAACTGCAACAAGTGATGTCATACAGACTGTGCAAACTGATCAATCTACTACTCACTGTTCTGTTTAAGGACTGGACAAATTCATCATCCTTTTAAGACCAACCTGGCTGCAACTATGCACAAAATGCAAGAAAAAGCTCCCCTTACTTAGCCTGGTTTTTTACATTTAAAAAAGCTTTCTTAAAGGGCTCTTTATGCTCTGTGCCATGTAAGACAAATTACTGATATATCACTACCTTCAGTGTAAAAACCCCTTTTATATCAGAGTAGTATCTCTCCGTAGCATTTTTTTTTTTTCCAACCACACATTATCTTCCACATTGATCTATGCTTTTAAGTTTGATCGATTAGCACCGGCTGTACTACAGCTTGTTCCCCGCTCTGCTTCAAGAACCCGAATGCTGGAACATCTGAAACCGTTCTCCATCAAAGACAGTGAATGCAGGAGAAAGGATCACACCTTCTGTATGGAACAAAACCCTCTATCAGCTACTATAGACTCGTGCTGGACGCTTCCAGGAAGTTCGTCCCAGTGGATGAGCCCGCGCTGGATTGTCCCAGCAGCGCCGTGCCGGGGACAGCCCGGAGCCGGCGCGGCCCCTCGGGAACAGCGGCTGCGCTGCTGCTGCCGCACGAACACCTCCACGGCGACAAAAACAGGCCAGACACGGGCAACAGACCCACCTGGCCTCCCCAGCATTTCAAACTGGCTCTAAATCACAGAATCGCCGAGGCTGGAAAAGTGCTCTGAGGTCGACCCCGGACCCAACATCACCGTGTCAATCAACCACGGCACTGAGTGCCACGTCCAGTCTTTCCTTAAACAGCACTAGGGACGGTGTCTCCACCGCCTCCCTGGGCTGCCCGTTCCAGCGTCTAATCGCTCCTTCTGAGAATAAACTCCTACTGGTGTCCAACCTAAACCTCCCGTGGCGCAGCTTACAACCCTGTCCTCCCGTCCTATCGCTGGTTGCCAGGGAGCAGAGCCCGACCCGCACCTGGCTGCACTCTCCTGTCAGGGACTTGTGGAGAGCGATGAGGCCTCTCCTGAGCCTCTCCGTCTCCGGGCTGAGCTCCCCCAGGCGCTCCTCACAGGACACGCGCTCCAGACCCTTCTCCGCGCCCGCTCCATATGGAGCGCGGGATGGAGCTGGACCCCAGCATCCCTAAGCCGGCGGGGCAGGAACCCTCTCCCCAACTCCCCTGATCCCGCTTTTCCAGGCTGCGTTCGGGGCGTGGGGGGGGTTTGAAACTTCCTATTAAGGGCACGGCGGCCGCGGGCCCGCAGCTCTGCGGCGCCGCCATGGCGGGGCCCTCCCTCGCTCCCTCCCTCGGGCCGCGGCTGCGCGCTCGGGGCGGCGGGAAGCGCCGCTGCCTCCAGTG
>WAAG01048266.1:188098-202215 GCA_013390105.1 Tichodroma muraria | reverse complement strand
TTTTTTTCTTTTCTCCTTATCCTCCTTGCAGGAGGAATCAGGGCTGGCCCTGCTTTAGAGATCCTGGGTCCTCCAGCCTGAGGCTCTGAGGGAAGACAGAGATCGCTGGGGTTTAGGTGCTTGTGCAGGGAGGCAGCTAGCCAGTACCTTTTTCTCCTTTATCCTGAGCTGTGCTGGATCCCAGGAAGTGTAATATTTGCTCAAACATGTCGGTAAATCCCCCCTGTGCTGCAGGAGGTCACCTTCCCTAATCTGTGATGTCCAATTGCGTAACAGAGAGACTGAACAAATAGCTTAAATTTAATCTGTGTTTGCTTCCACCTCAGGCATGGCAAATCAATTCCTGGGCAAGCACAGTTTCAGCGCAGGGCTGGGAACACACACTGGTCATGGTAACCTCGAAAGGAGCAGAAAAAAATTAGCAAAATAAACCAAGTAAGGTTTTTCTGCCTGTTGCAGCACCTCTGCATGTCAAACATCACCCCAAGGCTGGTATTTCGATGCCTTCAGCAGAGATCAAGACTCGCTGTGTCCAGGTGAGGACCTGGGACAAAGGCAGGAGACATTGCTTTGGCTCTCAGCAGAAGGGTGCAGTTTTGAGGGGCTTCGTTTCAGTGTTGGGAGGCACCAACTCTCATCTTCCCTGAAACCCTCCCACCCCATCCAGCACCAATGGGAAGGTGGCAGATTAAAGACAGCAGAAAAAAAGCAGAGAACAAGGGGCAGCAGGACTGCAGCAGGGCTTGGAAGATGTTCTGTTAACAGTGTGGGTGATGGGAGGCAGAGAGGGATTTGGTTCTCTTGTTTCTCTCCACGCTCATTTTTCTTTGGATCATTAATGACCTTTCATTCAACAGCAGAGATATTAATAGGATGCTTCAATTCCAAATGTCCCCATCTCCCCTCTCTGCTCCCCCTCTCTTCACACTTTCTGGCACTCTAACAGTTTCTTTCACATTAATTAAAACAAATAACAAGCTTATACATCTCATCAGGGAAATTCAGAAACTAAACACATCAGCCATCTATTGCCCCCGGCACTGCAGATGGAGCAAAACCAGCTCTTTCCCCCCCGCCATGGTTTCTTCTCCTCCCTCTTAGAACAAGGATATGGTTTAAATGTCCATCCTCAGCCAGACACCATGGTGGGTAGGAAATGTTGTGCCTCCAAGCACCCACTGGGTCCTGCCTGCTCTGCTGCCCTGCCCTGAGCTGCTCTGGCTGGCGTCAACCCCATGTCACAAGCTGTCTCTCCTTTCTGAATGGCACAGACGTCCCAGGTGCTCTGAACACTGGTAAGCACTACCCCACTCCCTGCAGTGGCTCGGGGCTGTGGCTGCCCCAGCTCTGCAGCCACCTTTTGCCTCTGGATCCATTTCCCAGGCTGAGGGATGGATAAACAGTCCTTGGCATGCCACAGTTTGGATGTGGCCCTTAAACGCAGCCTCCTGCTGAGCCCCTCTGCATGAAGGGATACAGCCCAGCCCTTCCCACAGCAAACACAGCACAGGTCTACTGCTGCTTACAGCTTATTTCAGGCACCAAAATTCAGAAGCAAATTGATGTTTCCTACTCCCTTAGCAGAAAGTCTTTGAGTGGGATCCCATAGATAGTGAGAGGGGGCCAACACAGAGATGGCTGGGGGCTCACACCACTCCTGGGGATGGGAAATAGTTCTGCACATGGATCCCAGGCAGCCGGGGTTTGCATGGGAATGTGTGTGGAAGGAAGATGCCCCATGGCTCCAAGCCTGGCACTGCCAGGAGGCAACAAGCATTGGTTTCCAAGGGAAAGACAGCAGAAACTGAGTGAAAAGGAGCACATGCTCCTTTATCCAGGGCTGAAAAACAGCACAAAATCTCTGTCCCTGGAGGTAGCCAGGGAGAGGAGACTGCTTCCCACCCCACAGAGCATCTTCCGTACATGAAAAGCCTTAGCTTCAAATCTCCTAATTTACCCTGAACTTTTCTCTTTAATAGTATTCATAGTGGGAGCCATCTGGACTTGGTACTTTATTAGCTTAGAATAATTCAGCTGCTTTGTTAATCTCATCCCATTTCATAGGGTTCATTCCAGTTTGCTCATGGTGCATCCCGGGACAGGGCAGTGCTGCTGCCCTCGCTCTCCCATCACCCATGCTACCAGTGTGGAGCAGCCACCTCAGTGCAGGTCCTGTCTCTCCAAACACGGGCTCACAGGTTTCTTTAATGTCTCTGGCTCTCTCAGCAGGCAGTTGGAGGCTTCTAAATCCACTGGGGTTTCCTACTGGTAACTGGGGACTGCAGCGAGTCCCTGCAGCTCCTCACAAAGCCTCAGAGGTGAGGAGCAGAACACAGCAGTTCCCAAGGGCCCAGAAAGTGCCACTTCTCATGCCACATCCCACACTGGGGGCCCTTTCCAGCCCCCCAGGAGCCCAGCAAGCCAGGCTGCTCCTCAGCCACAGGAGCCACTTGCTGGCCCAAATGCCGGCCTTGTTACAAAGCTGTAATTGAGCTCCTATCAGCCTAAATGATCAAATTGCCTTCTATTGAGAGAAACCAATTTGCCAGCAAATTTTCTTCCTCTCTGCCTGTAGCACTGTACCACTAAGTGGTCATCAAACTAGTGCTGGGCTTCCTGGGCATGTACAGCTCTCATGGACATCATGTTCCTTTCCTCCTCTCCTCTCCTCTCCTCTCCTCGCCACTCCTCTCCCCCTTCTCTCCACTCTGCCAGAGAAATAGCAGGAACCACGTGAATGAGATCATCTGCTCCAAAATTACTCACAGTGAATTAATCACCCAGAACGGCAGCAAACACAGTGGGAGTGAGCCAGGGTCACTGGGAAGGTGGCTCAGGGAGGAGGAAGCAGCCCTGCATCAGGGATGGAGCTGCTTGGGCAAAGGGCTGGAGGGAAGGGCCCTTGTCTTCCTTTCCTGCCAGCTCCCTCCACAGAGCCAGTGCTTCACACCACCAGGGTTAGGTTTGGGCTGATAGAAGAGTGCAGCCACCAGAAAACATCAAATTACTTCCCTCTGTCACCACAAATTAGAAGTGCTCATCCTGCTGAGAGAACAGGGCTTCTCCCCAGTACGAAGCCAGCCCTGAACCTGGTGAATATTTCCCTGCCCTTCACCTTTCTGCTTCCTGGCAGAAAAGTAGGCACAGGCAGGGAGGCTGGTGCTGCCCTGGGAGGAAGCTGCAGGCCAGCCCTGCTGGCCAGGGATTGCAGCCAGCATTTGAACAGCTGTTGGACAGAAAGAGGCCTTTGCCTGGATCAGTCTGTAATGGCAGGTGACCACAGCCATGGTGACAAGGACATTTTCAAGGCAGTGTGTTACTACACTACTCCTCAAATAGCGTTTAACACCCACATCCATGTCCCTGTGATGCTTTCAGACGTGCAGCTCCCTGGTACCCACCTCAGGTACCCTGGTGCACGATGCTGCCCCACTTTGCCTCATCCTCTCCAAATGAAAAGTGCAAAGGTGAAAAAGTCCTTGGGACCTGGCACAAGCTGGAATTGCCCAGACTGAGCCAATTTAGGACACCGTGTGAATCCCTGCAGGAGTAAAGCAACTGAGCTGGGCTGGAAAGAGCAAAGCAGCAAACGGAGCTGGGAAGAGCGAGCCGCTGTCGAGCAGCGGGTGAGCCGGCAGCACTGCAGCAGGAGGTGACAGGGAGCAGAGCTCCTCCTTCTGCCATGTCAGCTGTGACAGTGCCTGGCCCCGGCAGGGTCTGGGCAGCCTGCAGGGGAGCCCTGCCTGTGGGGCGGTGGCACAGAGCCGGTGCAGGGGCACAGCAGAGAAGTGTTTCTGGTGCCGTGGATCTGACCCACAAACACCTCAGTGTGTGCTCAGTATTTTGCTCCCTGTCTCAGACTGCTCCTTCCTTCTCCCAGCTCCCATCTTCTGTGGTTCACTTAACGACATGTGATCTGTACCCATGTTCACCTGGCATGGACCTGCATTCCCAGCAGATAAAATGATGTTCACACACTCAGGTCTGGCAACAGGAGTGACTTATTTCCCACAGAGGGCCTTAAAGCACTTTGCAATTGTCACCCCACATGCAGAGGTGCAGAGACAGAAGCAGGTTTGTTCAATATCACCTGGCAAGAAGAGCACTTGCTGCTGGGTGATGGCACCAAGGACGAGCTACAGGGAGCAGCTGCACAGGGGCCTCAGGGCCAGCACTGCCTTCATCAAGCCAGAGACACTCGTTTTTTCTTTCCCAGGTATTTTTTCAGGCAGTGCTGGTTTGACAGCATCACCTTACCCATCACACAGCTGGAGAGGGCTGCCCCACCCTGCAGCTGGTTACAGCCAGCTCCATTCAGCTCTGAGCTCAGCTCCCAGTTGGCTGCCAGCTGAATAAAGCCACTTTGAATCAGAGACATCAATGGGGAAAAGCATTTGTCCCAGCTCCTGCTCCCTCTGCTATAGCAATGATGCTCATTCAAAACCAAACATTTGTCTTGCACAGATACATCTGCTTCACACCAGGACATGATGTCTGTGTGTTTGGATTAATTGGTCAGGTGGAAGATGGAAATTTGTGGATACAGTCACAGGCATGAGCCCCCAGCAGCCCCTGAGCCCCCAGCCCCCCACCACCATAAAGCCACTTCGTATGTCCAGCCAGGGCTGTGGCCATCCAGGCACTGACAGAGCCCTGTCCAGCACATCAATCCCATCCAGAGAATCTGGGCTATGTTGCCTTGAGCTCTAAGATAATCAGAAGGTTGCTTCCCCAAGTGAATGTTTCAGTGATGTGTCAGTGCTGGGATCGATTCAAAACAGGGATGCTCAGACATGAGCTTCCCAGCAGAAGTGTGCATGCAGAACAGGAGGGTTCCCAGCAAGGGGTGTGTGTATGTGCTCAGGGCTTCTTTAGGGGTTTAGGAACACTAGGGAAATTAGATTTTTTTTTGGACCTCTTTTTGCTTTCTGGAAAATTGCATGCCTTAATGAAATGCTTGTGTGTGGGCTCTAAGTCGTCAGCAGCCCAGATAAAGTCCAAATCCATTTTGTTCATGTTTTGCCTGTTTCAGAGAATCTAAACTATTTCAGGGGGATTTATGCCCATCATAAAATCAAGCTCCTGTCCCAAAACAGCCATAAGAAGGTACAGCTGAAAATATAAAGGTTTAATAAAAACTTCTGGAGTAATTTGACTCTTAATCCTAGCCACAATCTCTCGCCTCAAATAACTGCAGTCCCTGCAAGATTAAATTCTCCCTACGTATTGTTTTTAAGTCTGATACCTTCTATTGAGCTTAGCTGGGTTTTAAGTTCTTAAATCATGGCTCTATAATTGCACATCTTATTCAGTTTGTCATGCAAAGGGTTCCCAAGGAAGATTTTGTAAAGATTTCTCCGTATCTGGCAGTAGGGTGTGACACGTGTCTGTATTTTGAAGCTGCACAGTGCAGGGAATGCGAGAGGCTGATGCTTTTGAAAAGCAAGAGGAGGCTGTGGCTTGTTTTCTCATTTTACCTCTGAGCAGCAGGTCCCAGGAAAATCAGGACAACTGCAAACTGTTGTTGAACTGGGTGCTTCACAAGTGATGAGGAGAAAGGGAAACTTCTGCCAAGTTCCTGAGGCAGAAAGGGCTTGGGGAAAGGCAGGACTAGTCACCTCCTTTGCCCTGAGCTTCCCTTTCTTCCAGTAATTAGCAAAATCCCAATTCACAATGGATAACTGAAGGGAAGTTTTAAGCGTGGGCTACAAGGACAAACAGGCAGTGATAAAAAAGAGGCCTGAAACTCAGGAGACCTGGTGCAGCACCAGACCCTCCCAGATGACCTCCAGCAAGTCCTTTGATCCTTACATCCCCCTGGAAACACTGATGAGGAGATGTCCCTCTCCACTGCTTTCACCAGCCTGAACTGCAGCCCCTGGGGGTGATGCATGATGGTCCACATCCAGCTGGAGCTGTGGAGCCAAGGCTTGTAGAATGGGATGCCCACATCTCCTTTCTTTTTTTGGTTTCCTCAGGCTGGAAATGTTCTCCCTTCCCAGGGCAGTTCTCCCTTCCCAGGGCTTAGAAAATACCCCTCAGCTTTATTGCAGTTTTCCTGGGCAAAAGCAGGACTCTGCAAAGGACTGGCTATGTTGGCTCTGTCCATGCAAAAGTCTCCAAAATAGCTGCTTCACCTGCTCCCCTGGGGCTTGCTGGAGAAATGCTCTGGAAACGGTGCCACTGCAACAAGCAGGTCCTGTCTGCATCTCGCTCACTCAGCAAAACGTCACAACCTGGTTATATTTAAGTCCTCAGCTTGAAAATCATTGTTGTAACCTCCCCTGCGATCTGCCTGGGCAGTGTCATAATTAATGGTGCCCTTGCTCAGAGTACAAGTGGAACATGTGATGGCTCAGCGAGCTATAAATCACGACAGAGTTTCCATCTGGTCCAGCATCTATTTATACCTCACCAGCCCCAATTAACTTTGAAACTTGGGGCTGGTGATTAAGGAGAAAAATGGTTCTTGAAAAGTGTGATGGGATATGTGGCAATGTGGATGGGGAGGAAGAGATGGTGGAGGCTGACACTTCTCCACAGAGGGAACTGCATAGCCCAATGCTCCAAAGGCCACTGAAATGCAGCTGCTGAGACCTGGTTGGCTTTTGAATCAGTTCAACAGCAGCTGTGAGATCCCAGGGGACACACAGAAGTTCAGGGGTAATAGTAAGTCCTGGATCCTAACACACATTCCCTAGAGCCAGCCATTTGTCTGCCTCCCCCAGGCACTGCCAGCCATGGCTCTGGTCCTACATTTCAGCCAAAGGTGAGGATGCACCTTGGGTCTGGCACGGGGTATAACACCCAGTGCAGAGTCCCGTGGAGCTGCCCGTGGGCTCTGTGTGAGGGGCTATGGCTGGGACACTGCAGTGAGGGATGGTACAAGGGGTACCTGGCCAGAACATCCCCTGGGCAGATCCCCATCTCTGCAGGGCAATGGAGTGTCTGGGAAGGGTGCAGCAGGTGCACACATCTCTCTCTCCATCCTTGCTGGATCAAAGCCCCAGCAATGGGCACAGTGCAGAGATGCTGTCTTCCTAAAGAGAGTAAAAATCTGTGCCTGGTTCTCTGGTACCCACCTCCCCCATCCGTCACTCCCTCATGTTTTTCATCTTTTGCTCTTGCAGCACTATGGCTCCTGGAGTCCTGGCCAGCTCCCAGCTCAGGTAATTACACGCTGTCTTCCAGTATTTGAACAGGATATTTGTTCTCCTTGGTTGCCTGTCCTACATGCCTGTGCAGGGCTGCAGGCAGCCCGTCACCATGAGTGAGTGTATTTCCCTGGCAGAGGCACTCATCCCAGTATGTCCAGCTCCAGCACTAAGTGGGCATTTTGTAAACATGGGATTATGTAGATTCCCTCCCCAGGGAGTCCAGGTGGGCTCTAGGTCCTCCTGGGCTGGACACAGTGACCTGAACAGGTGTGGAGCTGTGGCACTTTCCATATTCCCACTTCAGTAGGACAAAATTGAGCCTGCATCTGAAAACTCCCAGACACCCAGCTCCCTCTTTGGAAGGCTGTGGCTCACTCCATGTCACCCCTTCTTATTCGGTATAAACTTTCCTTTCTGTTTACATCAATCATTTACAGATGCAATCTCCAGCACGTACAGCTAATACCTGGCAGGAGGGTCAGAGAAATGGAGTTGATGTACATCTGCCCTACTTTAAAATCCCAGCAAGTGATCGTGAACAGAGCAGTAGCATGGAGCCCTTTGCCAGCAGTCCAGGAGCTCTGCTGAGCCAGGGATCCACCACCTGCCTCTGGGCTTGTTCCCACCACACTCCCAGGTGCAGGTGGATCACTGTGTTGGAGCTTTCTCCGTGGTAATAGGAACAAGCTCTAGGGAAAAAAAAGTCCTACTTTCTAGCAAATCAAATCTATTCCCGTGCTTTATTGGACTCCTTGTAACGGAATCTCGAAGAAAGTTGGCAACAATTTACTTTTTTTTTCAGAGTTTCTAGAGCGGGGAAGTCTCGTTAACTAAAGACTTCAGGGAGAAAGGAAAGTTCTTAGAGGAAAAAGTGGAGCACAGTTCTGTTTCCTGAGGGAGGAGGGAAAATGCCCTGGATGGTGGAGCTCAACCCTACTCTCCAAGAAATAACTTTGCCGGTACTAGCTGTCCACTGCACAGCCTGCTAAACTCACCCTACCCTTGGGCAGGAAGGAATTGATTTTCCTGGCCAGGCTGGACTTGACATTCCACCCTTTTGACGAAGAGCCCCGGGGCTCAATTCCTTCAGCTCTGTGATGTGCCCATGAAGCAGTGCAGCAGGTTATCAGCCCCATGCAGCTGCACTGGAGTCCCAGTCTGCAGAAGGTCAGGCAAGGGGCAATCCTAAGATGCCAGCTCTTTCTGTCCAGCCTCTGCTGACTGTGTCACAGATCTGGGCTTTGCTGGAGTCCTCACGGTGCTGTCGGGCTGCAGCTGATTACCATAAACCCCTGGAGAACAGGAGCTGCATCGAAAGCCACATTTTCCTTCGTGGGAAGGAACTCATTAGTAAGCAGTTCAGAAGATTGGAATTCTTTTTCTTTGCAAAGTTTCTGGATTTGACCTGAGTGGCAGACAGGTGCCAAGCAACCAGGGAACCAAGAAAGATGCCTGGCACAGGTTTGTTCTATGTGCAGCAGTGATAACACAGAGCAGCTTCTCTCCACCACCCATCCCAGCTTCCCAAGTGAAGGGAGTGCTTGACGATGATTAGGCTGGGCCTGCTATTTTCTCACTCAGTTTCCACGAGGCTTCCTCATTCTGGTGCTCACAGAGTCTACTGACTCATAGCTTTCCTGTGCTCAGGGCTGCTTGGAGATATTATAATCCCAAGGGCTGAGCCCTGGGGCAGGTAGAGCAGATGGCTGTCTCCAACAGCAAGAAAATTAAGAGAGGAAAGGGAGAGGGTAGAGGACAGTAAAATCTGTGACACCCTAGTGCTCATCAATAATAGTTTCCACTTAAAATGGCAAATTTTCTAGTTCAGCGGGAGTTCTACCAGTAAAGAAGGCAAAGGACCACATGTGGGAGACAGGGCCTATAGAAAGCAAACACCAGTTCTAGGCTATCTTGTGCACCCATGACAGGGACCAGCGTGCATTCCATGGCCATGCTGTGGATGGAAGGCAGACTCAGCCCTGCAGCATCTCATGGGGAAACCAGGGGTGTCTGAACTGTAGAAGAGGAATGAGTTTGGCAGAGGCATCATCAGTTTGATGGACCCTGTGCTGGCTGGGGAGTTGGGCTCCAAATCTACTCAAACAAACCAAGCTACAAGGGGCTGCACATGCACGTGTTCCACTACCGCAACACAGCACAGAGTCAACCCGTCACTGTGAGCTGTCTCCTCTCTCTCTCTTTAGGAAGGTTTCTTCAGACTTTTGTGAGGAAGCCACTGACAAGGAAGTCAATTTGCCCCATGGACATGGTGATTGTGTGAACTGGGCAGACTGAGCAGCCCTTGGATTCAGCCATGGGAGACACTGGTGGCCAGGACACCGTGCAGTGTCCCCACCTCACTTCAGAGCCCCCACTCAGCACCCCTGCATGGGGTGGCATTTGTTACCAGCCTCCTTCTCCCAGAGCTAATTTGCAGCCTTGCTTTGCAGAGCAGCTACGCACTGAGGCTGTGCTTGGGGACGGCTGGTGGCAGATGGTGTGTGTGTGGTGGCGAAGCAGTGCCACGTCACAAGCTCCCTGAGACATTTGGCCGGGCTTCCTGACAGCCGCGTCCCACCACCCAGGAGTTCAGCTCCCTGGCAAAGCCACTCCTCCACTTCTGAGGAGCGCTCCTGTCCTTGTCACTGGGCCGAGCTGACACTAAACTTCCTCTTTGCTTCCTTGCAGGTGAGAGGCTCCCTGGTTGCCTCCTGCCCAGGGCCAGTGAGATCTGCCACCCAGCTGAACAGGGAGCAATGGTCCCTGCCAGTCTGAAACACCCCCACCTGTTGCATCACATCCTAAACTGCACTCTGTGTTCCCTCTGGTGAGGAATATCTTATTCCCATGCTTTTGGATAAAACCCAGCACAAACAAACCATAACTGATGGTAGATATGACAAATAATGATCATGGGAATAGTGGCATCACTGCTGTTCCAATGTTTCTTCTGATTTCTTCCTTTATTTAGATATATGTGAAGAGAAGAGCACAGAGGCCTGGCCATAGAAAAGGAAGTGGGCAGATAAAGAGGCATTGAAGGGATGTATTATGAAGGACTGTAACAACAGTCTTCTGACAACCAGTGTAACAGCCTGGGCAGTCTGAGCTCACCTGCTCAGGAGCCCACTCTGTGCTTCGCCTTGCTGGTCACAAGCTCTGTGCCACTGCACTGTGGACTTGTCATCGCTGAGCTTTTGGGATGCAGTTCCCAGGACATTGCTCTGATCCCTTACATTTATTGCTTGGGTTAATGCCATTAACCACAGGGCCATATGTGCCACAGGAGGTCCCTAGGCACTGTGACAGGGTTGTCACATAATGCATAGATCGAGGCTTGGCTGCCATCCTGCCCATCATGGGGCTTCCCCAGGCCCAGAGCGCAAAATGACAGCTTTGTCAGATGAATGTGATGTGCTAATGCTGTAACAGGTCTTGATTGTGGCTCCTATGGTCACAGACAGGCTTCAGAAGAGCAAGGCTGCAGCCTCTCCTGCTCCCTCCCTGCCTGCCTTTAGATGGCATTTACCATCAGCTAAAGCCTGTGCCTGGCAGTCCTGGTGACTGACAGCTCTTCCACCAGCACTGCTGCATCCTGGGAAAAGGTTTTATCCCTCTTGCCTGAACTCTCTGAGCACTCCCATTAGACTGAACGAGAGGATCATCTGAGACCTGGGCCTGTTTGCAGCACAGGATCAGAACAGCCAGAGAAGTAGATGGCAGGATTTGATTGAGTCCAGGATGTGGTCGCATGACAGGGGCATATATTTGCCTCTATTCTTACTCAGAGGTCATTAAATTAAGATTTCATGAGACCCCACACTGCTATAAATGTTGCTGAGCTCATTTCCCATATAGGGCAGTGATTTATCTCACAGCCTTGATAAAATGACTAAGCTAAAAATGTCACTCCGTGTCACTGAGTTGTAAGTAAGGTAGAAGGAGCAGGAGACTGACAATGGATTTTCCTAGCAAGGGAAGCGTTAATAAATGGTTTCTTTCTGGTGTTCTCATTAGTTCTCTCTCATTCATCCTCAGGACCTGCCAAGCACAAATGGCACCACCATTCTGCACCAGAATGGAGAGCAGATGTCCCCATGCAACTTTCTGCATCCAAAACCCCATTTCTATCTCCTCCTGCTTAGTAGTTGATGTATCAAGGGGAAGCAAGATATCAGAGTACCTCAAGAACCTTTTATTGTCACATCCAGCCTTGTCTCCTGAAATTTTTTACACTCTGGCAGGAATGGTTTGGAGGAGACAAGTGGCAGCACCACAGTTCTCTGACAAAATCCTTTCTTCTTCCTCATCCAGCAGTGCAGGGGGTCACTTAAAAAAAATATTAAAAAATTATGTCCTGGATTCATTTCCCTTCCTTTCTGCCTGTGAAGAGGTTGTAGACTCCTCTACTTTCTTTGAGTCTAATCAAGAGTATCTTTTTTTTCCTTGAATCTTTACTCCCAGGAATGAATGCAAAAGAATTAGTCCTGTTGCTCAGTTGTGACTGATCATGAATCACATTAAATTACTTTTGTTCCTTTATTGGACATGCTGGCTGGATCCTGGTATGTGTAATTAAATTACTGCTCTGACAGAGAAGAAATAGCAACTGAGTGGCAAGTGCCATAGGAAAGAGGCAGATTTGGGAGTGTTGCAGGACCACAGTCTCTGTTTTCCCTGATAATCAGGAAAAATCATGTGTAGGAGATTACTTCAAGCAGGAAGCAGAGCAATGGGCTTTGAAGATTTTTTCCCCAGGGTTTCTGAGCACCCCAAAATCCCAACCATGTGTGAAGGGTTCAGAGCAGTGCCAGGGTATGCTGTGCATCTCAGGCAAAGTTATTCTGTTTGGGCTGTATCAGATGGATCGAGCAACGCGGAGGAGAGAAATATGGGAGCCCTAACACAACACTCCAGTGCTGCAGAAGACTTCATACAAGCAGAGATGGCTGATCATTGTAAAAATTGTTCAGAGAGAAGAATTCGCCAAGAACTGGAGGTGAAGGGAGGTTAAACATAGGCCGAAGGAGGCTCTGTGGGCATCAGGATGTCAGAAAGGTGAATGTTTCTAAACCACTTCTGTGTGGAATGAGCGCAGGCCATGCTTGAGCCATTTCCTGTTTTTTTTCCTCTGAGTGAGCTGTTCACAACTTTCTCCTGGGTCAAATGCAGAATCACAACACTTCTTAATATTTTAGCAAAGCAATTAAATGAAGGGAGAAACAGTGGGTGCAGAACAGTGCATGTGTGTATAGAAACTTGCATCATTGCAGCTTGCTGAGCAAAGATGATAAACCACAAATGAGGAACAGGAAAAGAAAAGCAACTTGACATTGCACCTTATGTGCACGTGCAGATCCCACGGTTACACCAGCTTGACAAGATCAGAAATATTTGCCTTCTGCTCTTCCATATTGCTATTTTGAGGAGCTTATTAACACTGAAGTGTCAGCTTTCCCATCCCTCTTTGCTTTCCTGTTGTGGTAGCAGTGTTGCTGTACCCTTGTTTAAGGTAACAATAAACGAAGCAAGACCAGCTTTGGGATGTGGAAACTCTTCCTCAGATCCATGTGTTCAGATCCCTTATTTCCTCGTACCATCAGAGGTACAATACAAGCCCTAAAGAAGGACATATATGTACTGATTCCAGACAAATCAGTAAGCCTGTTAAATTATACCTTGTCTCCCACACCACCAAGTTTGCCCTTCCTCTGTCTGCAGCTGATGGGTACAGTTTGAGTGCAGCTCTGGGACATCTAGTGGCTGGTAGCACTTGTAGTTAAGGGCTTACAGCAGTTTTGTGGTGCTTCCTCCAAGAAATCTGTCAGAAAACCTATTTAAACTAAAAAGACACACTCTGCCTCTATTTCTGGGGCTACAATGACTTCATCCCTTAATATATTCATGTTTACAAAATGTTTAGGTGTGCATTTGTGATTCCTTTGCATCAGTGTCTCACCCAGCCTGGAGAGACATCTTCAGCGATTCTCATTTCATCATTTCTTTACCACTGTTTTTTCTTTATTAAGGGCTTTCCACGTTCCAAGCAGTGGCATTAGCACAGATAATTGGATAATGTGTCGGCAATTCAAGAGTGAACGTGTTAACACGTTCCTATGTACTGCCCCGGCCTTTGGCTGATAAATGAATCAGGCCTGAAATAAAGATGACTTGCAAAAACCAGGCAGATCTTTAATATTAATAGGGAAGTGTCAATTGGGATTTTCAAGAAAGCCTCAGTCTTCTATGGGCCTCAATCCTTATTCCTTCAGGATTCAACTTAGGCTGGAACCTAAAGGAGTCAAACAAGCAGCAAGAGGCCTAGTGTGTTTTTATGAGCCTGGATAGTCTCCACGGAGCTGTAGAATCCTGACCAGAGCTCTAGTGACAGTTGATGGCTTTCTGGGTATTTGATAAAAAATTCAGCTATGTCTTCTGTTCAATCTTCAATGCAGTCTGTAGCTTTCCATGCCTGATGATACCTTTTAACCCTGGGCAAAGCAGAGAGTGTATCTCAGCCCAGGGGATTGCCAGGCTACCAGGAAAAAGGATACAGGGCTGAAAAGAGCTTTGTAACTGCAATCTTTTCTGATTCACGTTTGTGTCTGCACTGCTCTGAAAAGGTGACTTGAGGCACAACTGAAAGTGCAGCAAACGGCCCAGGCCAGACCCCCTGCTCTTTCCCTTGCCAAAGCCTTTATCAGCCATTTGGGAATCTCCTGCAGTGAATCTAGGCCTGCAACATCGAACTAATTTTGTTACAAACTCCTGGGTGTACTCCAGAGTACACGCTGTCATGGGTTAGATACTCAGTCAGCTACACAAATGTTAAGAGGAGGATCAATTTTCCATGATTCTTTTCCAGGAACCCTGCTGAGGAAACTCAGGTGTCCCAGTAATTAACCTCTGGACTGAGTGCCTTCAGACTGTTTTCTTGCTCTGTTCCTGGAAAGCAGGAGA